>CAWUBA010000222.1:0-27755 GCA_963920205.1 Stenodema calcarata | reverse complement strand
GACCGAGCTATGGTAGGGTGAAAACCCCAACTTGTTCCGTCGCGTAATCAGTGTCTCAGTCGCTTCGGTTTTCAGGGCTTCGGTTTTCTTGGCTGGCGGGACGCTCCCGCGTCCCTAGATTTTGCTACGTGATTGATAAATAACCAGCTGTATCGACATTTTATACCTTTGTACCAATATAATATATTGGTACAAAGGTATAAAAGGTCGAGAAAAATGAGGAAAATGGCGGGCGGGGAAAGTGGATATCATAACTTTTTCCGGCCTCTGAAGAATGATATTTGCGAGGCGGGGTGATTTTTACACGGAGTGTTTTTTGGGGGGATATAATTTACAGGGCATTAACCCAGTGTTCTTTCAAATATAATATAAATATATTATATTATATATAAATATATTACTTTATAATATAAATATTGTTTTTGAAAGAACACTGGGTTAATGCCCTGTAAATTATATCCCCCCCCAAAAAACACTCCGTGTGAAAATCACCCCGCCTACTTGGTGGTGGTGGTTAGTAGAAGGAGGATCACCCAAGCAGCACAACGACGTCGGTCTGACGTCGTAAGAGGTCGGGAAATCCGACCTGACTTCGGGCGACGACGTCGTACCGACCTCACCACGACCAAATGCCGACCAATGTGGGAAATGATTTCTTGGTTGTACCGACGTCGCCGCCCGACCTCAACTGTCTCAATACAAAACCGACATCTTCCGACAAGAAAGGTTATCTCTCTCCACGGAAATCATTAAGATGGTGGATGGTGAAATACTTGGTGTGAATATTAAACGGTACCTACCAACTCCCGTACGTAACTTCTAGTCTCTTCAAATCATCCGCGGAGAAAAATTTAACGTGAAATCCTCGATTCTGTCTCTCAAAAACCAGTGCCCTCCGAATTTGAGACGTTGTAAATATTTTTTTCAATTTGGTAACTATTGTGAAAATGTTATGACGACTTATTATTTCGCAGATTTCAATATTAAACTGCTGTATTTCCTTGGTAACTATCAGAGTTATTACTAAATTTGAATTTCAGAAATGAATATATTGGAAAATTATTCAAATTAATATCTAACCTCAACCTAACCTGTAATGGAAGATGGAAAAAGATGGTGAACTAGGGATCGAACTGTTTGTACATATCTCTGTAGTGGCGCCGACCAGAAGTCTACCTCTCGTCGGCTGATGTACAAAACATGTACAGAAATCTATAGTAACGTAGTTCCCAAACGGTATAACAGAATGAGCGCCTGTAGCGTCCCACCTGCGTGTTATCGCCATCGCCATTTCACTATAGATATCCGACGTTGTGGCGACCTCGTCTATCTTTACTACAGATATCCGACGTCGCGGCGACCTCAGCGTTATGTAGTACAGATATACGACGTTGTGGCCACCTCGTCAACCTGTAATACAAACCCCCAAACAACACTCCGTGTAAAAATCACCCCGCCTCGCAAATATCATTCTTCAGAGGCCGGAAAAAGTTATGATATCCACTTTCCCCGCCCGCCCTTTTCCTCATTAAGGAGCTAAGTATAATGAAAAGCTTAACCACTTCACAAGCACCGTACCCCTTTCGAAATCTCCCCTTGGCGCTATTGCGAGACGGTTTTATTACTTCCACAAGCAACTAATACTTGATGGTGGTTAACGTTTTATACAAGTATTAGTTGCTTGTGGAAGTAATAAAACCGTCTCGCAATAGCGCCAAGGGGAGATTTCGAAAGGGGTACGGTGCTTGTGAAGTGGTTAAGCTTTTTATTATACTTAGCTCCTTAATGAGGAAAAGGGCGGGCGGGGAAAGTGGATATCATAACTTCGAGGTATGGCCAAAATTAGCCTAAATTACCCTAAATTTTAGTTTTTTGTCCCTAATTTTTTTTTGGTTGAGATAATGGGTTATTTCGTTCAAATGGCACTGAGACATGCTATAAAGAAGGTATGTAAAAAAATTCAAGTCGATTGGTCCTTTTACCCAGGCTGTAGACTCGTCAAAGTGGACAGAATTTTCCTAAAGTTTCTGGTTTTTTGTTTCTAAAACTTTTTTGGGTTGAGATAATGGGTTAAATTTTATATAAGGCTCTTGTCTCAAGGTTAAATGAAGCTCTGTGCAAAATTTCAAGTCAATCGGTCAACGTGGAGAGGCTCCAGCCTTGCCTGTCTGAACAAGGAGAAGAAGAAGGAGAAGAAGGAGAAGGAGAAGAACAATCTAAGGCCGAAAAACCGGGTTTTTTGAAGTTATGTAGCTCGGCTCCCTTTAGACCTATCGATTTGAAACTTTCAGGGCTTTCTAATATACACTCAAAGAAGACCCACACTAATTTTCAAGTTGATCGGTCAAATAGGAGCCGAGATATGGATACCTCGAAAACGCGTTTCGTGACGTCCGGTAAACATACACTCGACAGCGTTCGTTTTCTCAACTTCTTTGCTTGGCGGGGCGGAACGCTACTGCTTTCCTAGATATCCGACGTCGTGGCGACCTCGTCTATCTGTACTATAGATTTCCGACGCCGTGGCAACCAATAGCAGTTGCGTACAGACGTCGTGATGACGTTAATATTTGACATACAGATTTCTGACGTCGGATATACTACAGATTAGGTAGCAAGTCGTGAAATCCGACCAATTGTGCTGCTTGGGCAGGTTTGTAGTGAAAGTAATAAAAAATACTACAAATAAAAACTTTTTATACAAGTATTAGTTGCTTGTGGAAGTAATAAAAACGTCTCACAATAGCGCCAAGGGGAGATTTCGAAAGGGGTACGGTGCTTGTGAAGTGGTTAACCTTTTCATTATACTTAGCTCCTTAATGAGGAAAAGGGCGGGCGGGGAATGTGGATATCATAACTTCGTCTGGAGGTGGGGGAGATGGTAGAGTAGAGTCACTACCGCAGCGGTACAGTACTCTACTCTACCGTTTACTAGTCAGTAGAGTGAACTCTACTCTACTAAAAACATTTACACGAGTAGAGTGCAAGTAGGACACTACTCTACCAATCTACTCTACCGTTTACTCTACTCGTGTAAATTAGCCTTTAACGCCGCCCCCTCTTAGATCACCACCGCATCCCTCATAAAAGCTTCCACCCCCCCGCATCGTCCAATGACGTTATCCAAATTCAGCTCAACCCCCGACCCCCGCTCGCCCATCTGCTGAAACCAACTCCCCAACCCCCTCTGACGTCAAACACTTCTCCTCTCGCCTATCCTCCCCCCCCCCGCATGGTCCACTCTACCCTCTTCACCATCCACGCTGTGACGTCAGTGCTCCAGAGTCATAAAAATAACAGTACTCAGTGATTGAGGATTTATACTTTTTTTTTCGCTTTTGTTGTTCGACGAGTTAATGATATGATTTGACTCGCTTCTGGTCATTTTGTTTATCCATATTATGCAGTATGGAGTGGTGTTGTAGGATAGGTGCTTCCTCTTGAAGGAAGTTTTGTTTCCTTTAGGTTTATTATCTTCGATAATAAACCATTGGAATCGCCCAAAGAGAAAAATTGTTTAACCCCCCCTCAAAATTTGTTGGTTTACGTTTCAAGATACGTAGATTCAGAAAATCGAATTAACAAAATCCGTCCGTCCGCCATCCGCGACACTTTGCCCAGTTAGCTTTGAGCTAAAATTTCGAAATTTTCGTTACGGGTTCCGACCAACCCCACAATGATCCTCGAAACTTTTCATAGCCCTAGGTCAAGGGGATGTACCTCTCCACAACATCACCATAATGCAAAAGACTGTATAATCGCATCAGCTTCCACTGCCACATTTATGAACATCTCTCCAGGAGCTCCGGTTTGTCTTGCGCAAAATCAAGTGTCTTGTACTGTTTATTATCCATTTTATTTCATATTACTCACTGAGCGTCTTTATTCTTTTTCTCGCCGGTTACGATCAACCAGGTTTTTGGGATTCTTCTGGATTCCTCGTCGTCGCTGCAGAAGGAACTATCCTTGAACGAACCAACCCTGTAGTTTCTTCATTATCAAGGTCAGGTCCTTTTACTTCAACATAATTTCCTCGTACCCTCTCAACAACAACGTCATAATGTGAAAACTGTATTAAGTAGCGCATCTGCTTCCATTGCCACATTTATGAACATTTCTTCACGAGCTCATTTTTGTAGTGCGCAAAATCAAGTGTCTTCCACTGTTTATCGTCCATTTTATGTTATTTTTAGAAATCCTGCAAGATGGGAATAGGTGCGCAGATAGTACGGAAATACTCGCATCAATAATCTGTGTTAATTCTGCGTGCCACACATCGTTACCAGCGAACAACCTCGGCATTGCCAATTTGGTAATTTATCGATAACGGCCACGTGATGAATCACAAAACTGATGACTGTTTTCGTGTAAAGCGTTTCGAACTTATCAAAGTTGTAGTGCGGATCATGGCACTTTACGAAATGAGGCGAGTTTGGTGAAATACACTGCGGCATTTCTAACCAAGCAATTTCACCTCACTTCGTGTGGGCACCGGCTGCAACTTTGGGTTGTTTGTTTGCGCCTCGGAATAAGGCCTCAAGATAAGCCGGCCATTGTAAGCCCCTGTAGGGATAATACAAAGAACGTGGTGCCGCGGCGGGGTCGCCCAAAATGTATTCTACGGAACGTTCTTATCTAAGCATTTCACTAAGTCCCCTCCGGAGTTGAGATCATCCTTTGGAAATCTTGGGCGAGGGCCTTTACGGGGGTTAGGGTTTTCTCTCCTTGTGTGATAGGAAACTTAGGCGGCTCGGGCTCCCCTCGGAAATTTGATTACGCCGTGAATTGCTGTAATACCTGCTAGTTAACCTCAGATTCGTTTTCTTTTTCATTTCCAGTTTTTATTTCAATTTTGAATTCACACTGTAAGTATTACATTCATTTATTTTTTAAATTTGTTTTTCTTGTTTTAGGTCTCTAATTCTACGTAATGATGTAATTGGTAGATTCCAATGGTCCCTTATTGGAACTCCACTCAATTGTAACCCGGGAAAGAGCAAGAACAGTGGAGGGCTGGACAGGGGGCATCATGGTTCGCTTATCCCCGGGTGTTTTCTACTAGCACGAAATAACTAATTACGTGAAGTAACTACCATCCATATTTTAATATTACAACGAAATAAAAGATCATCCGAACTAAAATCATTTAATTAGGCTCATGTAGTTTATACTTACCCTGATCTAGTTGACAAATAGAGTTGGAACTTGGTACGTTTGGGACTTGGAGCGCGCATAATAATACATATTATGTATGTACTCGTTTCAAGATACGTAGATTCAAAATCGAAAATAAAGCCTGGCTGGTTATTTTTTTCGGCCGCTGTGATTTGCGAGGCGCGGTGATTTTTACACGTTTAGTGTGACAACCAACCAAAAAATTAGTAAAGCTACTAGCGCTACCATCGATATGTATGCACACACTGGTGTAAAAATCACCGCGCCTCGCAAACCACAGCGGCCGGAAAAACATACCAGCCAGGCTTTATTTTCGATTTTGAATCTACGTATCTTGAAACGTAAACCTTCAAGTTTTGAGGGCGGGTAATTTGGTTCATCGTGGGCAATTCCAATGGATCATTATAATAGACACAATTCGATAATGTTTTTCAGTTTTACTGATACTTTCGGCCATAATAGAACACCTCCAAGTAAACTCTTCGCTTTTTCTATGCTCATATGGCTTGTATGGACTTGATTTAGTATTGAATCCCTCTGACAACCGGGAATAACGATACTCGTGTTTTTGTAAACAATTCCATTGTTACATTCAAATCAGACTGATAACACAAATACATCTTAAATAGGTCGGGATAATTGTTTTTATTACTAGGCCAACCATTATTTATATAATTTATCAAAATTTGCATTGCTGTATCATTTTGGTTTATTATCTTCGATAATGAACCATTGGAATCGCCCAAAGAAAATTTTTTTTTAACCCCCCCTCAAAATTTGTTGGTTTACGTTTCAAGATACGTAGATTCAGAAAATCGAATAAAAAAAACTCTGCAAATTCTTGACACAACGGTTCATTATCTTCTTTGTACAGATCACCCTTCTGTCTAGATCACTAGGTCTAAATGTCTAGATCGTAAAATGTTAGATGAATTATTGTTATCAATTATCACTAATTATTAACAATTTTATCAAGCAGTGAAAATCATTATAATTTATTGTTAGGTATTAATCATTCGTATTTATTATTAATAATAATTATTATTAATTATGATTAATTAGTACGATATAATTCTGGGGTTTTTAATACTACGTCGGTAATAATTTCTCTATAAAAGAAGTACCTACCGACAAACATTCGAGATTACCTTCAAGTCCGTAGCACGAAACGCACCTCAGAACAACAAACTCGACATCACTTAAGCCATATGATGTTCCAAAGAGCTTGTTAGTATGAAAATGGACCTGTATTTCAACAGTTTGATTCACGATCGTGTTGTGAGGCACAATCTTTGAGCCGTCATTGTGAACTAACGGCTGGTCGTACAAAGCTGCGGATGGTCTTAAAAAATTCTACAGAACAAACTCTATCTAAATATGAAATAAAAAACATACCGTTCTATATGAATTTTTCGAGATATGAAATTTTCAAAATTTCAAAATTCGTTTTGAACCCCTTCCCCTTGACCTAGGGTTATGAAAAGTTTCGAGGACCATTGTGGGGTTGGTCGAAACCCATAAAAAAAATTTCGTAATTTTAACTCAACGCTAACTGGGAAAAGTGGCGCGGACGGCGTACGGCGGACGGACGGATTTTTTTTCATTCGATTTTCTGAATCTACGTATCTTGAAACGTAAACCAACAAATTTTGAGGGGGGGTTAAAAAATTTTTTTCTTTGGGCGATTCCAATGGTTCATTATCGAAGATAATAAACCAAAATTTTTTAACCCCCCCTCAAAATTTGTTGGTTTACGTTTCAAGATACGTAGATTCAGAAAATCGAATAAAAAAACTCTGCAAATTCTTGACACAACGGTTTATTATCTTCCTTGTGCAGATCACCCTTCTGTCTATACCAGACTGTGTTGCAAATCGGCACCATACCATATTCTCACCGTACTCATACCATACCATACGGATTTCTTTCCTATCATACCATACTGTACTATACCAAATCATACATACAATAATATACCATCCCCCAAAAACAACTCCGTTGTAAAAACTGGCCCGCCAAAAAACCTCAGCCGCAAAAAGGAATGATATCCATTTTGCCCGCCAGCCACGTATGTAGGATGCTCGGTGCTTCGCACCTCGCTGTTGAGTGTGCATATAGAAACCTGATCCTCCTACCCCTAACCTCCACCGTCAATGTTTTCCTGTTCCCTGTTTCCGTCCCACAACCCCCTCTCGCCCTTAGTCCCCCTCGGTTTCACCTAATATGTTTTCTCTGTTACACCGGCAGGGAGCTTTACGCTTCTTTCAATGCTGTTGGCGGGAGCTTTTTGCAAGGCTTCTGAGAAATAGATATACAGGTAGTAGTGGTGATGATGAGTACTTAGTGTTGGTAGAAAAGTAAAGTAATGAGCCATTTCAGGCTGCCTGACATTGCAAAAGCAAGGCGTCTAAGAATTATAATATAATTATAAAATATAATTATAAATTAATTAATTATAATTATAATTAAATCAATTATAATTATAATTAAATTAATATATTAATATATTTATATTTATAAATAAGTATAATATATAATATAATATAAAATATAATTATAATATAATTGAAGCATTACTTCATTATAGGTGTACCACCACTGATTACTCGTGACCACCACATATAATATAATAATATATTATAATTCTCAGAAGCCTTGCAAAAAGCTCCCGCCAACAGCATTGAAAGAAGCGTAAAGCTCCCTGCCGGTGTAACAGAGAAAACATATTAGGTGAAACCGAGGGGGACTAAGGGCGAGAGGGGGTTGTGGGACGGAAACAGGGAACAGGAAAACATTGACGGTGGAGGTTAGGGGTAGGAGGATCAGGTTTCTATATGCACACTCAACAGCGAGGTGCGAAGCACCGAGCATCCTACATACGTGGCTGGCGGGCAAAATGGATATCATTCCTTTTTGCGGCTGAGGTTTTTTGGCGGGCCAGTTTTTACAACGGAGTTGTTTTTGGGGGGATATCACATCTTTTTGCATGGCTAGTTTTCGAGTGGTACTTATACAATACGGTTCAACAACTTATACAATACAAAAGTACCTACGAGGTAACTAGTAAATGTTTTCCTAAATGAAGTGTTATCCTAGTCAAAATTTAGTAAAACTCGGCGCTTCGCGCCTCGCCAGGGGGGCAAGCTCCCCTGGACCCCCCTGATCTTTTCTCTTCTATACTTTGTATAGAACGAGGTATTTGCTATGCAAAACATGAATAATGTTTTTGCGTCCCGTTTCCCCTTTTCCTTATCCCTTTTCTTTGTCTGTATGGAAAATATTAAGAAATGTGCGGAAAATTTATTAGTTTTTTTATTTACTCAGGGCTGTATCTCAGCTTCTTCGATATTTACAGTGGTTTTGGCAGTATATAATTTATGCATAAATTAAAGGCTTTCCAACGAATGGAGAACGATTTTTGTCCGTTGAAAACTAAAGAAGTTTCATTTCCCTAGAAACGGCTCGGTTGTACGTGAAAATCATTAAAAATCTTCGTGACATAATTTCGTGACTTAAACTTCGTTACGCTTTTCAACTCTGGTAGGCCACCGCAAAAACATTATTCATGTTAAAATTAGTACGCCTACTAATTTGCCTTTTTGTTTCTTGTTTTTGTGACAAGAATGATTATTTTTTGGAAATTATTGTTTGTTATCTGAAATGTGTTTGAAAAATAAGTAGTTTTAAAATTTTTGCGAATTGGTTAAATATTAGTTTTAAAATTTTCGATTAATTAAAACAATCAACAATTTAAAAACAATTATTAAAATTTAATACAATTATTCTTATTATTAAATTTAAAAAAATAGAAAGAATTAGAAATTTGAATAAATTTGAATTAGAAATTTTTTGAAAATTGGTTGCATTTTTTCTTGGGGATTGTGCAAATTTTTGTTGTTGAGAATCATTACAATAATTGTAATTATTGGTGTCGAAGAGAAAGAGGAAAGAGAAAGTTTGCAACTGGTAAAACGCACGTTTTTATACCAAAAATCGCGAATAACTCGAGAACCGTTGGGAAAAGTGCCAAAGTGCGCTTCCCTCATTCGAAAGCCCATAAAATTTCCTATCAATCCTTAAACAGGCGCCACTCTACGACAATTTTTCTGACCACCGTTCAACTTTGATGTTTTCGGAAATTAGCCAAATCAGTAGATGTGGAATTTATTCACGTATTTTTGGCTGTGGATTAGTCAAATCGATTGAGATTTAGTTCAAAATTATTGAGCATATTCTAGACAACCTAGCGGACATTTTAAGACCAACCGCACCAATTTTCATCAATATTTGCGGCAGTTGTTGTTGAAAATAGAAAAATCACCATAACTCCTTTATTTTTCCTTTTAGGAAGCATTTTTTGATCTCAAATTAAACAGTTTGAAAAGCTGAACACAACTAAAAAAGAAAATCTGAAAAAGCTTCAATTTTGAAGGAGTTATGACCATTTGAAATTCCTAAAAAACACTATTTCCCCCCTAATTTGGGGTGAAATGGGGGGAGAGAGAAAAAATGGTCAAAAGGCACTCCCTTGGAGCATAACAAACGTGTGTGCAAAATTTCAGCTCGATCCGATTTGTCTGCTGGGCTGTAGCCCCGTCAATGAACAACGAGAAGAAGAAGAAGAAGAAGAAGAAGAAGAAGAAGAAGAACACGAAAAACGTGAAAAATAGTGGTTTTAAAATTGTTATATCCCCGACACCTGATGTTCCCGAGAGCTGAATTTTGGTTTACGTCCTCACGTGCCCCTGGAGAGTTGGTGTACAAAAAATCAACTCTCGAGACACTCAGGGGACCGAGCTATGGTAGGGTGAAAACCCCAACTAGTTCCGTCGCGTAATCAGTGTCTCAGTCGCTTCGGTTTTCAGGGCTTCGGTTTTCTTGGCGGGCATACTCATACCATGTCATACAAACCGAGTGAATATTGAAATGTCATCCATTTCTGGCCTATATTTAAAATTTCAAGTATCTAGCTCATCATCAAAATTTAATTTGTTTAAACAAATAGGTATTATTTAAACAATTTTACAGACAAGAAACCGAGTGAATATTGCATTGTGATCCAGTTCTGAACTATTTTTAAAATTTCAAGTCAATAGCTCATCATCAAAATTTAATTTGTATTATTACAAAAAGGTATTATTTAAACAATTTTACAGATGAGAAACCGAGTGAATATTGCAATGTGGTCTATCCCCGACTCACGGTTAAAATTTCTAGACTGTAGTTTACCGGGAAGATGAAAAAAGGTAGTTTTATTCTGGGCGTCCGGAGGTTGACTCACGTAGCGGCCGTTTTCGACGCGAAAGTTTAGTGTTTTTCCTAAACCTTTGCGCGCTCACTGTGAACGAACGGCTGGTCGCAAAAAAATCCAATTGGTCTTAAAAGATTCGTAATTTTACAGGTCATTCAAAAGTGAACTACACATTGCACGGTTCAGTTAAATATTTTGAGATATGACATTGTCGAAATTTTGAATTTCATTTTGAACCCCTTCCCCTTGACCTAGGGTTATGAAAAGTTTCGAGGACCATTGTGGGGCTGGTCCAAACCCAGAAACCGAATTTCGTAATTTTATCTCAACGCTAACTGGGCAAAGTGCCGCGGACGGCGTACGGCGTACGGCGGACGGCGTACGGCGGACGGCGTACGGCGGACGGACGGACTTCTTTTTATTCGATTTTCTGAATCTACGTATCTTGAAACGTAAACCAACAAATTTTGAGGGGGGGTTAAAATTTTTTTTTCTTTGGGCGATTCCAATGGTTCATTATCGAAGATAATAAACCAAAATCCGTCCGTCCGCCGTACGCCGTCCACCGTACGCCGTCCGCCGTCCGCGCCACTTTGCCCAGTTAACGTTGAGCTAAAATTACGAAATTTGGTTTATGGGTTTGGACCAGCCCCACAATGATCCTCGAAACTTTTCATAACCCTAGGTCAAGGGGAAGGGGTTCAAAACGAAATTTAAAATTTCGACGATGTCTTATCTCCAAATTATTAACTGAACCGTGTAAATTTTAGTTCACCTTTGAATGACCTGAAAAATTACGAATCTTTTAAGACCAATTGGATTTTTGTGCGACCAGCCGATCGTTCACAGTGACCGCGCAAAGTTTTAGGAAAAACACTAAACTTTCGCGCCGAAAACGGCCGTTATGTGACCCAACCTCCAGACGCCAAGAATAAAACTACCTTTTTTCATCTTCCCGGTAAACTACAGTCTACAAATTTTAACCGTGAGTCGGGGATAGACCACATTGCAATATTCACTCGGTTTCTCATCTGTAAAATTGTTTAAATAATACCTTTTTGTATAATACAAATTAAATTTTGATGATGAGCTGTGGACTTGAAATTTTAAAAATAGGTCAGAACTGGATCACAATGCAATATTCACTCGGTTTCTTGTCTGTAAAATTGTTTAAATAATACCTATTTGTTTAAACAAATTAAATTTTGATGATGAGCTAGATACTTGAAATTTTAAATATAGGTCAGAAATGGATGGCATTTCAATATTCACTCGGTTTGTATGACATGGTATGAGTATGGAATGGTATATTATTGTATGTATGATTTGGTATAATACAGTATGGTATGATAGGAAAGAAATCAAAGACTATATTTTCACAAAGGGATTATATTATATAACTTACTTCCACATGACCTTGTGAAACAAGAAAAACTACCTTTGCACTTATTTAAAAAATTAATCAAGGTGTATTATTTTAGTATACTTTAATAGAAAATATTTTTGTTAGCCTACAGTAATTAAAAAATAAAAATAAATTATGTTATTATGATTACTGTATCTATTCTAAACTGAAGTTATGAACATTTTTATGTACTATCTGGAAACTGTATTACAATAATATTGCTAATTACCAGGTTAAGGAAATTGTAACTAGGGTTAAGACGCTCCAGTTCCCAGCACAAGATTTTTCTTAAAGGGAGCTGTTGCATTTGGCTTATGAAATGTATATTGTGTTATGACGAAATTATGAAAGAATAAATGCTTTATAAAAAAAAAAAAAAAAAAAAAATCGTATGGTATGGTATGAGTACGGTGAGAATATGGTATGGTGCCGATTTGCAATACAGTCTGGTATAGACAGAAGGGTGATCTGCACAAGGAAGATAATAAACCGTTGTGTCAAGAATTTGCAGAGTTTTGGTTTATTATCTTCGATAATGAACCATTGGAATCGCCCAAAGAAAAAATTTTTTTAACCCCCCCTCAAAATTTGTTGGTTTACGTCAAGGGGAAGGGGTTCAAAACGAATTTTGAAATTTTGAAAATTCCATATCTCGAAAAATTCATATAGAACGGTATGTTTTTTATTTCATATTTAGATAGAGTTTGTTCCGTAGAATTTTTTAAGACCATCCGCAGCTTTGTACGACCAGCCGTTCGTTCACAATGACGGCTCAAAGATTGTGCCTCACAACACGATCGTGACT
Source organism: Stenodema calcarata (assembly GCA_963920205.1). Taxonomy (NCBI): domain Eukaryota; kingdom Metazoa; phylum Arthropoda; class Insecta; order Hemiptera; family Miridae; genus Stenodema; species Stenodema calcarata. The sequence goes on along the minus strand of CAWUBA010000222.1, from coordinate 15,119 downwards.
CAAACTGTTGAAATACAGGTCCATTTTCATACTAACAAGCTCTTTGGAACATCATATGGCTTAAGTGATGTCGAGTTTTTTGTTCTGAAATACGTTTCGTGCTACGGAAATGAAGGTAATTTCGAATGTTTGTTGGTAGGTACTTCTTTTATAGAAAAATTATTACCGACGTAGTATTAAAAACCTCAGAATTATATCGTATTAGTTAATCATAATTAATAATAATAATAATTAATAATAAATACAAATGATTAATACCTAACAATAAATTATAATAATTTTCACTAGGTACTTGATAAAATTATTAGAAATTAGTGGTAATTCATAATAATAATTAATCTAACATTTAGGATCTAGACATTTAGACCTAATGATCTAAACAGAAGGGTGATCTGTACAAAGAAGATAATGAACCGTTGTGTCAAGAATTTGCAGAGTTTTTTGGTTTATTATCTTCGATAATGAACCATTGGAATCGCCCAAAGAAAAAACTCTGCAAATTCTTGACACAACGGTTCATTATCTTCTTTGTACAGATCACCCTTCTGTCTAGATAACTAGGTCTAAATGTCTAGATCCTAAATGTTAGATTAATTATTATTATCAATTATCACTAATTATTAACAATTTTATCAAGTACCAACTGAAAATTATTATAATTTATTGTTAGGTATTGATAATTCGTATTTATTAATTATTATTAATTATGATTAATTAATACGATATAATTCTGGGGTTTTTAATACTACGTCGGTAATAATTTTTCTATAAAAGAAGTACCTACCAACAAACATTCGAAATTACCTTCATTTCAGTAGCACGAAACGCACCTCAGAACAACAAACTCGACATCACTTAAGCCATATGATGTTCCAAAGATCTTGTTAGTATGAAAATGGACCTGTATTTCAACAGTTTGAGTCACGATCGTGTTGTGAGGCACAATCTTTGAGCCGTCATTGTGAACGAACGGCTGGTCCTACAAAGCTGCGGATGGTCTTAAAAAATTCTACGGAACAAACTCTATCTAAATATGAAATAAAAAACATACCGTTCTATATGAATTTTTCGAGATATGAGATTTTCAAATTTTCAAAATTTGTTTTGAACCCCTTCCCCTTGACCTAGGGTTCTGAAAAGTTTCGAGGACCATTGTGGGGTTGGTCGAAACCCATAAAAAAAATTTCGTAATTTTAACTCAACGCTAACTGGGCAAAGTGGCGCGGACGGCGTACGGCGGACGGCGGACGGCGGACGGCGTACGGCGTACGGCGTACGGCGGACGGACGGATTTTTTTTTATTCGATTTTCTGAATCTACGTATCTTGAAACGTAAACCAAAAAATTTTGAGGGGGGGTTAAAAAAAATTTTTCTTTGGGCGATTCCAATGGTTCATTATCGAAGATAATAAACCAAAAAATTTTAACCCCCCCTCAAAATTTGTTGGTTTACGTTTCAAGATACGTAGATTCAGAAAATCGAATAAAAAAAAATCCGTCCGTCCGCCGTACGCCGTCCGCCGTACGCCGTCCGCGCCACTTTGCCCAGTTAGCGTTGAGTTAAAATTACGAATTTTTTTTTATGGGTTTCGACCAACCCCACAATGGTCCTCGAAACTTTTCATAACCCAAGGTCAAGGGGAAGGGGTTCAAAACGAATTTTGAAATTTTGAAAATTCCATATCTCGAAAAATTCATATGGAACGGTACGTTTTTTATTTCATATTTAGATAGAGTTTGTTCCGTAGAATTTTTTAAGACCATCCGCAGCTTTGTACGACCAGCCGTTCGTTCACAATGACGGTTCAAAGATTGTGCCTCACAACACGATCGTGACTCAAACTGTTGAAATACAGGTCCATTTTCATACTAACAAGCTCTTTGGAACATCATATGGCTTAAGTGATGTCGAGTTTTTTGTTCTGAAATACGTTTCGTGCTTCGGAAATGAAGGTAATTTCGAATGTTTGTTGGTAGGTACTTCTTTTATAGAAAAATTATTACCGACGTAGTATTAAAAACCTCAGAATTATATCGTATTAATTAATCATAATTAATAATAATAATAATTAATAATAAATACAAATGATTAATATCTAACAATAAATTATAATAATTTTCACTAGGTCCTTGATAAAATTATTAGAAATTAGTGGTAATTCATAATAATAATTAATCTAACATTTAGGATCTAGACATTTAGACCTAATGATCTAAACAGAAGGGTGATCTGTACAAAGAAGATAATGAACCGTTGTGTCAAGAATTTGCAGAGTTTTTTGGTTTATTATCTTCGATAATGAACCATTGGAATCGCCCAAAGAAAAAAAAATTTTAACCCCCCCTCAAAATTTGTTGGTTTACGTTTCAAGATACGTAGATTCAGAAAATCGAATAAAAAAAAATCCGTCCGTCCGCCGTCCGCCGTACGCCGTCCGCGCCACTTTGCCCAGTTAGCGTTGAGTTAAAATTACGAAATTTTTTTTATGGGTTTCGACCAACCCCACAATGGTCCTCGAAACTTTTCATAACCCTAGGTCAAGGGGAAGGGGTTCAAAAGGAATTTTGAAAATTTGAAAATCTCATATTTCGAAAAATTTATATAGAACGGTATGTTTTGGTTTATTATCTTCGATAATGAACCATTGGAATCGCCCAAAGAAAAAATTTTTTTAACCCCCCCTCAAAATTTGTTGGTTTACGTTTCAAGATACGTAGATTCAGAAAATCGAATAAAAAAAAATCCGTCCGTCCGCCGTACGCCGTCCGCCGTACGCCGTCCGCGCCACTTTGCCCAGTTAACGTTGAGTTAAAATTACGAAATTTTTTTTATGGGTTTTGACCAACCCCACAATGGTCCTCGAAACTTTTGATAACCCTAGGTCAAGGGGCAGGGGTTCAAAACGAATTTTGAAATTTTGAAAATTTCATTTCTCGAAAAATTCATACGGAACGGTATGTTTTTTATTCCATTTTTAGATAGAGTTAGATAGACTTTTATAGAAAACTTATTACCGACGTAGTATTAAAAACCCCAGAATTATACCGTATTAATTAATCATAATTAATAATTATTATTATTAATAATTATTATTATTAATGATAAATACGAATGATTAATACCTAACAATAAATTATAATAATTTTCACTAGGTACTTGATAAAATTGTTAATAATTAGTGATAATTGATAATAATAATTAATCTAACATTTAGGATCTAGTCATTTAGACCTAGTGATCTAGACAGAAGGGTGATCTGTACAAAGAAGATAATGAACCGTTGTGTCAAGAATTTGCAGAGGTTTTTTTATTTCATATTTAGATAGAGTGTGTTCCGTAGAATTTTTTAAGACCATCCGCAGCTTTGTACGACCAGCCGTTCGTTCACAATGACGGCTCAAAGGTTGTGCCTCACAACACGATCGTGAATCAAACTGTTGAAATACAGGTCCATTTTCATACTAACAAGCTCTTTGGAACATCATATGGCTTAAGTGATGTCGAGTTTGTTGTTCTGAGGTGCGTTTCGTGCTACGGAAATGAAGGTAATTTCGAATGTTTGTTGGAAGGTACTTCTTTTATAGAAAAATTATTACCGACGTAGTATTAAAAACCCCAGAATTATATCGTATTAATTAATCATAATTAATAATAATTATTATTAATAATAAATACAAATTATTAATACCTCACAATAAATTATAATAATTTTCACTGCTTGATAAAATTGTTAATAATTAGTGATAATTGATAATAATAATTCATCTAACATTTAGGATCTAGACATTTAGACCTAGTGATCTAGACAGAAGGGTGATCTGTACAAAGAAGATAATGTGCCGTTGTTATTTCATATTTAGATAGAGTTTGTTCCGTAGAATTTTTTAAGACCATCCGCAGCTTTGTACGACCAGCCGTTCGTTCACAATGACGGCTCAAAGGTTGTGCCTCACAACACGATCGTGAATCAAACTGTTGAAATACAGGTCCATTTTCATACTAACAAGCTCTTTTGAACATCATATGGCTTAGTCGAGTTTGTTGTTCTGAGGTGCGTTTCGTGCTACGGAAATGAAGGTAATTTCGAATGTTTGTTGGTAGGTACTTCTTTTATAGAAAAGTTATTACCGACGTAGTATTAAAAACCTCAGAATTATATAGTATTAATTAATCATAATTAATAATAATTATTATTAATAATAAATACAAATTATTAATACCTAACAATAAATTATAATAATTTTCACTAGGTACCTACTTGATAAAATTTTTAATAATTAGTGATAATTGATAATAATAATTAATCTAACATTTAGGATCTAGACATTTAGACCTAGTGATCTAGACAGAAGGGTGATCTGTACAAAGAAGATAATGAACCGTTGTTTCAAATCTGAAATACATGGAGCTTCAACAGTCTTGATACCTTGATCATAGTTGTGTTGTGTGATACGTGTCACCTACATCATTACGTACTTTTGACATTTTATGTCTTTACTATGGCACATAACTCAAAACGTGTGACATTACGGTGTGACGAAGGAAGTGTTATGAAACATTAAATGTTTTCAGAAATTTTCTAATGATTTTCACGTACAACCGATTCGTTGCTACGGAATTCTAACTTCGCCAGTAATCTTCGTACAAAAATCGTTCACCACTCGATGGATAGCTCTCCATTTACCTAACAATATTTACCTAACAATAACCACTGCGGTGTGCGTGGCCGACAAGCTGCGGTATGATCGTGATTGTTTAAATAATTGTTTACAAACAGGTGATCATTCTCAATAATTTATATAACAATTTAAAAAAAAAAAAAAATGAAGTACGTGGTGTGGGTGTGGGAGGGGGCGCAAAGACATGAAATGTCCCTCGTGGTTGCGTACTTGTACGAAAGCTGTACATGTCATAGGCTTTGACGTACAAGTTGGCCTCCTGCCAGCCGTCTGACGTCATAGGCTCATGCGTCATAGGATCTGACGTACTAGTTGGCCTGCTGCCAGCCGTCTCACGTCAAAGGCTCGTGCGTCATAGGCTATGACGTACTAGTTGGCCTCCTACCAGCCGTCTGACGTCAAAGGCTCGTGCGACATAGGCTCTGACGTACTAGTTGGCCTTCTGCCAGCCGTCTGACCTCATAGGCTCGTGCGTCACAGGCTCTGACGTACTAGTTGGCCTCCTGCGAGCCGTCTGACGTCATAGGCTCGTGCGTCATAGGCTCTGACGTAGTAGCCCGCCGGTCGCTTGTGTTCTGACGTGATCTCAGGGAAAGGGTGAATCAAGGGAACAAATTTTTCCCGTTGGTGTCTGGACTCGGTCCTGTTTCTTTCGATTATGAGTCGAGTACTTAACCTCGAGACCAGAATTGATTGATTGATTAATTGATTGATTGATAAGATTTTATTGGCATAAAGCATAGGTTCCCAACCTGGGGTACGCGGTACGAAATTTTGTGGTTTCTGGGTTTGGACCAGCCCCACAATGATCCTCGAAACTTTTCATAACCCTAGGTCAAGGGGAAGGGGTTCAAAACGAAATTTAAAATTTCGACGATGTCATATCTCAAAATATTTGACTGAACCGTGTAAGTTTTAGTTCACTTTCGAATGACCTGAAAAATTACGAATCTTTTAAGACTGGTAAATCTTGTGGCAACACTGGTTTCCCCTGTAACTTTTCCCTTCTCCTACTCCTAGTCAGTGACTGACTGTCAGTCCGTCTCGTGCCAGCTTCCCTTCAGCACTAATTGCTCCCCAGTCAATCCCGACGCTCACCCCCCTTAATCAAAGAAATTTTCCTTTTGCCTCCAATCGGCGCTCCTTTGATCATTTCTCGGAGATTTAGCGCGAATTCGCCATCCGTGACTCCAGCTACGATCTCAACACTGGATTCGACGCTGCCAGGGCCCTGGTCAACCACCATCACGAGGTACCTCGGTGAGTTCGATTCCTTTCCCTTTTCCATCTCATTCAAAATCCATTTCTTAACTCACGGGTTCCTTCCCCAACAAATTGGTCCTTTTTCGAGCCGGATTCCACCCTTTTACAGTCCACTATAAAAATTATCAAGTTTAATTCATTTGCGATTGGGAATTTTTTACGTTTCCTAGACGGCCATTTTTTGTCAAGGTCATACGGCTCAACGGTCTTACACAGTTCCCCTCTTTCTTCTTATTTCACTTCCAAGTGGAGAAGGATCGACAAGTTGGTACCTGTTGAACACTACGTCCATCCGGTATCAGTTGGTATTGAATCTTTGCCTCGCGCGCGTCACTCTCTTTTATTATCGTTCCTTTCGTGCATATTGTTTTCGATCCGCGATAATGCCCAAGACATCTGAAGAACAGTTGCAAGTGTTGCAAAAACAACGTGAACGTATGTGGCGACAACTTCAGTGTGCTCACGATCTCATCAGAGATTTACCCGAAAAAAAAGACGAATTTGTTGTCAGATGTTCCCGCCTTGAAGATTTATATAATAAAATTGATCTCCTTCTCATTCAAATTGATCAGATAACGATCGCAAACCCAACTCTAAGTGATGATACTGTCAAATTCAAAGACAGTTTCGATCACTTATACTACAAGTGTAGTGAATATTATGAACAATATAAGTCCACTACAGGGGAAACCCTTCGTTCATCGGAAGGTCCACGAGTTACTCTTCCTAAACTTCAAATTCCTTTGTTTAACGGTGAGTTAAGTGCCTTTTCAACTTTTATTTCTCTATTCGACACACTTGTACACAATAACAAATATTATTCCGACATTGAAAAATTTAGCCTGTTAAAAACATTCGTGAGAGATGAAGCACTCGCTCTAGTGGAAGCGGTATCGTTCAGTGCATCCAATTACACAATAGCATATACGAAATTGACAGAGCGATACAATAACCCCAGAATCGTAGTTAGTCATCACTTCGATAAAATCTTGGAGTTACAACAACTAACTTCCGATAATCCTTTGAAATTGAAAGAACTCGTCAGCACTATACACATAAATGTCGAAGCTATTAAAAGGTTGAACATAGCAGATTTGCCTGGACACATGTTTTTTCAAGTCACATTTCGACTTTTGGACATCAAAACTAAAAGGGCCTTTGAAGAACACTTCAATAGTGATAGCTATCCAATCTTCGATGACCTGATTGATTTTCTACAACGCCAATGTACCATTAATGACATTATCAAAGTGCCTCTGTCAAAAAATGATTATAAAAAATCATCTGCCAACACACAAGCCGGACAAAACCTTAAGTTCAACTATAAAAAATCCTTGTTAGCAACACAAACCGAAGATCCAAACAGGAAGTTTACCGACACACATCATGTTACACCTACGTGTGCAATTTGTGCAAAAGGTACACATAAAACAGGTCGTTGTTTCAAATTTATTAATATGAACCCTGCACAACGCTGGTCGATAATTAAATCGTTGAAGCGCTGTGAAATCTGTTTGTATTTTCACCCGAGTAATCCATGTAATTCTAAAGGTGTTTGCAAATGGTGTGGAAGTCCGAAACATAACAGTTTCTTGTGTGACCGACAAAGTAATGACAGTGGCATATCCAAATCATTGGCTCCTGTGAGTATTCCAAACAATCCTGCGGTTCAGCCCGCGCATTCTGCAGATCTTGAAAACAGTTCTACATCGCAATCCATGTCGTGTAGAATTAATTCCAACCTTTCAGAAAATAGAGTTATCCTCGGCACTGCTCGTGTACGTGTTCAGCACTCATTAGGCCATTGGTACGGCCCCTGTCGCATTCTTCTTGATAGTGGGTCTGAAGTGAATTTCATCACTGATTCTCTCACTCAGGTATTGGGGCTTTCGCGAAAATCTTGTCCCTATCAAGTCACTGGCGTTGGACAAAATGGTCCTCTTGACGTTTTAGGCACTGTTACCTGCTCCCTTTCTTCCTTACATTGACCTCATGCGTCCATTTCTATTGAAGCTATAATCACTCCTCGAATTTCCTTGGATGTGCCATCAGTGAAACTTCCTCGTCGTGCTGCTGAACAATTTTCACATTTAACGCTTGCTGATCCTCATTTCTATTCACCAGCCCATGTGGACCTTCTCCTTGGTGTACAAGCCTCTTTGGATATATTGTCTGAACCTCTGTCCATTATTAGAGGAAATCCTACAGCTACGAGTACCCTATTTGGTTGCGTTCTCAGCGGGAATGTCAACGTCGCCCCCTCTCCTTCTCCTAGAAAATCATTCTTGGCTCAAACTTCCCCAAGTAATATTGATGCCTCGTTAAAAAGGTTTTGGGAAATGGAGGAGGTATCGGTTCGTGTTCCGTGTTCTCCCGAGGACAGTTGGTGTGAGGAATATTTTTCGAAGACTATTCAACGAGATGTAGATGGGCGTTATGTCGCTTCTTTACCCTTTAAGGACGGGAAACCTCCGATTTTGGAATCTAATCGGGCAATTGCTGAAAATCGCCTTTCCCGATTGGAAAAACGTTTCGACAGAGATCCCTCTTATTTTATGAAGTACCGCGATAATCTTCTTGACTACCTCAACAAAGGTCATATGGTACCAGCGTCAACGCCTTCCTCATATCTCATGACTCATCACGGTGTTTTGAAGGACTCTACAACTTCTCCTCTACGGGTAGTTTTCAACCCTTCTGAAAATTCTATGACTTCGCACAGTCTAAATGATTTCCTATGTACGGGCCCAAAATTGCAATCCGACATAGCGAACATTGCCTTATCATTTCGCATGCAACCTGTGGCTCTTACTTGTGACGTCCAGGCTATGTATCGAGCAATTAAATTGTCAGAAAGTGATCGGAAGTACCAACATTTTTTATTCCGATTTTCACCCGATGATCCAGTAAGTGAGTGGGAATTGACCACTGTAACTTTTGGTATGACATCAAGTCCGTTCATCGCTCAACGTGTATTATTACAATTAGTACATGATGAAGGTGGTAAATATCCATTAGGTGCTGCTGCTCTCTCTCGTTCGTGTTATGTTGACAACATCGTTTGTGCTGTACCATCAGTCGATCAAGCTTTGCAGCTGTATGAAGAACTTCATCAATTGATGTCAGCTGGTGGGTTCATCCTGCGTAAATGGGCCTCTTCCCATTTTCACGTCACCAATCACGTTGATGATGAATTGAAAGAGAGAACCCATCCGTTAGGGAATACTGAAACCATTCGCATTCTCGGTTTGGAATGGGATCCCAAATCCGATTGCTTCTGTTATGCTGTTGATATCCCTGATTGCACACCTTCGAAACGTCACATTTTATCACAAATTGCTCGCATCTACGACGTGAATGGTTACATATCCCCCGTTGTGTTTGCAATGAAACGTATTTTGCAAGACATTTGGTTGGCTGGACTGCAGTGGGACGATCTTTTGCCGCCTGACCTCTTGAAACGATGGACAGAGCTACAGTCTAGACTTCCTTGTCTCTTGAATTTGCGAATTCCCCGTCACATCACAAGCACGTCTCAATGGCACTCAGCACAAATTATCGGTTTCGGCGATGCCTTACAGTTCGGTATGAGCGCTGTTATATATCTCCGAATCGTTCATGCCGATGGCACTGTAACCTGTAACCTGCTTAGATCCAAGACCAAAGTTGCACCCGTAAAAACGCTGAGCATTCCAAGGCTTGAACTGTGCGCTGCGCTACTTCTTTCTCATTTATTGAAATCGCTTCAATTCCTGATGGATGACTACCACATCCATGAAGTTTACCTTTTCACGGATTCCACTACTACTTTATGTTGGATTAAAACACTTCCATATAAATTAACAACATTTGTAGCCAACCGTGTTGTAGAAATCGGTGAAAACTCGCAACTTTCTTCTTGGCGATATATTCACACCTCGTTGAACCCTGCTGACGCCGCAAGCAGAGGCTTACTAGCGGATGAAATTATTAATAATTCCTTATGGTGGCATGGTCCAGAATTTATTTATTTTATTTATTTATTTATTGATACGGCCGAAGCCATTTTACAAAGAAGGAAAATAATTCGAGATCTCACCCGTAAAAGAAACTTAAGATAAATAGTACAAAAATTGATACTGGTGCACAAAGAGAAGTAATATGTGATAAAATTACAATGAAGAAAAGGAAAAAAAGAACTGTCACTGATACTGATAATTAGAAAACTGACGTTTGAGGCTAAACTGAGAGATACAAAAAAAGTCTGATGACGTGGCTTGGATAAACGCATTCGCCTCTCGTGGCATGCGGTATAATGGTCGATGCAGAAGGTAGTTGTGGGCGGCAAACGGAACGTGGAACGTCACAGATGAACGGGTGCTGTAGTTTGGCACATTGATGTTGACTCTGGAGAGAAGGGACGGGGACTGGAGAACGCCATTCACCAACTTGTGGTAGAACATGATGTCTGCCATGCATCTTCGATTCTCCAGGCTTGGAAGATCATAAAGCACCGCGAGACGAGAATAGTCCGCCTGATCAACTGGCATCCCCAACTTAAAGGCTATATAGCGCAGGAATTTTCTCTGTACACTCTCCAAGCTGTCCTTATGCACCTCATAGTAAGGAGACCAGACCGGACTAGCGTATTCCATAATTGGACGAACTAAGGACTTATATAAGTGCACAATGGCCTCCACTGACGTGAAGTCTCTTGTGCAACGCTTGAGGAAGCCCAAAGCTCGCAGTGCTCTCGATGCGACAGCATCCACGTGGTTGTTAAATGTGAGCTTCTGATCCAGCAGAACTCCCAGGTCACGAGTTAACTCCAGTCTCCCGAGAGGGAGCCCATGAATAAAATAACGATGCTGGATGAGCTCCTGAGAACGAGTGTATGAGGCAACGGTGCACTTAGCAGGGTTAAGAGCTAGGTGGTTTGTCGAACACCAAACGAGAAGGCTGTCAAGGCTGTGCTGCAGCTGGAGGCAGTCCGGTGACGACGAAATCCGTCTATAGATCTTAAGATCATCCGCAAATACGAGGACCCTGACGTCACCCGAAGAAACCATTTGGCCAACACTATTGATCATCAACAAAAATAAGATAGGGCCAATATGGGAACCCTGAGGGATACCGGAAGAAGCAAGGTAGGGCGTGGATACAGCACTTTTTAATCTAACTCTGTGAAGTCTACCGTCCAGGTAACTGTGAATCCAACTTAAGAGGGTACCATACACCCCAAGAGAAGATAACAGCGCAACGATATGCTTGTGAGATACCCGATCAAAGGCTTTGGCAAAATCGACAGACAATACATCCACCTGCGAGCCATCACCAAACCCAGACATCACGAAGTCCGTAAACTCGATTAGGTTGGTTACCGTGGAGCGACCCCTCACAAATCCATGCTGTTCAGGCACAATATAACTGGAGAACACGGAGGTTAGTACCTCAACTACCAACTTCTCCAATAATTTGGGCACCGATGATAGGGTGCAGATTGCTCTGTAATTGCTTGCAAGCGATCTACTGCCAGATTTATGAATTGGCGTAATAAAACACTCCTTCCACTTCCTGGGAAAACAACCAGTGTCAAGTGATCTATTGAAGAGCATCGTCAAGGGTCGGGCCAGCGAGTCGCAACAAGATCTTAGCAGGCGTGGAGGAACACCATCCGGACCAACACCACCACACGGATCCAACAGGCTGATCACACGAGCCACATCCCTGACATCAAACTCCATGGAGCCCACGGACACCACTTCTACTGGATCATAGACGGGGTAGTAAGTAACGGGAGCCTCATAAACATCTGAGAAGAAGGAAGCAAACAACTGGGCACAATCTTGAGGTGTAGAGGCACATGATCCACCCAAAGTGATGCAGTCCGGAAGAGCATTAAATCCATCTTTGTAATTTACAAAGTTCCAGAACTCCTTTATGTTTGAGCGAATCGAAGACTGGACGGAACTTACATGACTCTTATAATCAAGTTCAGAGAGCGAAGAGCATTGTTGACGCAGTTTTGAGAACCTGACGTAATCAGCATCATTTCCAGATATCTTCCACCTAGCTTTCTGCTGGATGACATCTCTCAGTGGCCTTCGCGGGAGTTCCCGGAGCCAGACATTCTACCAGAATTCCGCTCTTGTCATGCTGTCATGACATCTCCCAATTCACCCGTCTTGGATCTGATTGAAAGATGTAGCTCATTGCTGAAGGTTCAACGAGTAGTTGTGTACATCCATCGTTTTATTAAAAACCGTTTTCTTCCAAAAGACCAACATGCAAAGGGTTCCATAACAGCTGCTGAATTTCATCGAGCTCTACTATGTATTGTACGCGTGACTCAACAACACTTTCTTGCTCAAGAAATCACTGCTCTTCTTCACGGAAAGGAATGTTCACAACAATTTCGATCACTAACACCCTTCCTTTCGCCTGAGGGTCTCGTCATGGTGGGGGGTCGTCTCCGCAACGCTCCGCTCCCTTTGCACTCCAAACATCCATACTTGATTCCCAAAAGTTCTCCGTTAGCTGCTCTCATCTGCGACCATTATCATGTCTTTTCTCTTCATGGTGGTCCTTCTATCGTTGCAGCATTAATTCGACGTTCCTTTTGGATCCCATCTCTACGCCAATTGATCAGATCTCGCCAAGTCAGGTGTATTGTGTGCTTCAAATTCAAGGCGCATCCCACGCAACCGATGATGTCCGATGTTCCTTCTATTCGTTACGGTCAGGATCGGTGTTTTATTAATACGGCAATCGACTTTGCTGGTCCAGTAATGGTGAAAGAATCCGAGCGGCGCAACAGTCGGGTGACAAAAGCATACATTGCACTTTTGGTATGTCATATGATGTTCCAAAGAGCTTGTTAGTATGAAAATGGACCTGTATTTCAACAGTTTGATTCATGATCGTGTTGTGAGGCACAATCTTTGAGCCGTCATTGTGAACGAACGGCTGGTCGTACAGAGCTGCGGATGGTCTTAAAAAATTCTACGGAACAAACTCTATCTAAATATGAAATAAAACTCTGCAAATTCTTGACACAACGGTTCATTATCTTCTTTGTACAGATCACCCTTCTGTCTAGATCACTAGGTCTGAATGTCTATATCCTAAATGTTAGATTAATTATTATTATCAATTATCACTAATTATTAACAATTTTATCAAGTACCTAGTGAAAATTATTATAATTTATTGTTAGGTATTAATAATTCGTATTTATTATTAATAATAATTATTATTAATTATGATCAATTAATACGATATAATTCTGGGGTTTTTAATACTACGTCGGTAATAATTTTTCTATAAAAGAAGTACCTACCAACAAACATTCGAAATTACCTTCATTTCAGTAGCACGAAACGCACCTCAGAACAACAAACTCGACATCACTTAAGCCATATGATGTTCCAAAGAGCTTGTTAGTATGAAAATGGACCTGTATTTCAACAGTTTGATACACGATCGTGTTGTGAGGCACAATCTTTGAGCCCTCACTGTGAACGAACGGCTGGTCGTACAAAGCTGCGGATGGTCTTAAAAAATTCTACGGAACAAACTCTATCTAAATATGAAATAAAAAACATACCGTTCTATATGAATTTTTCGAGATATGAGATTTTCAAATTTTCAAAATTCGTTTTGAACCCCTTCCCCTTGACCTAGGGTTATGAAAAGTTTCGAGGACCATTGTGGGGTTGGTCGAAACCCATAAAAAAAATTTCGTAATTTTAACTCAACGCTAACTGGGCAAAGTGGCGCGGACGGCGTACGGCGGACGGCGGACGGCGGACGGCGTACGGCGTACGGCGTACGGCGGACGGACGGATTTTTTTTTATTCGATTTTCTGAATCTACGTATCTTGAAACGTAAACCAACAAATTTTGAGGGGGGGTTAAAATTTTTTTTTCTTTGGGCGAATCCAATGGTTCATTATCGAAGATAATAAACCAAAAAACATACCGTTTTATATGAATTTTTCGAGATATGAAATTTTCAAAATTTCAAAATTCGTTTTGAACCCCTTCCCCTTGACCTAGGGTTATGAAAAGTTTCGAGGATCATTGTGGGGCTGGTCCAAACCCAGAAACCAAATTTCGTAATTTTAGCTCAACTTTAACTGGGCAAAGTGGCGCGGACGGCGGACGGCGTACGGCGGACGGACGGATTTTGGTTTATTATCTTCGATAATGAACCATTGGAATCGCCCAAAGAAAAAATTTTTTTAACCCCCCCTCAAAATTTGTTGGTTTACGTTTCAAGATACGTAGATTCAGAAAATCGAATAAAAAAAAATCCGTCCGTCACCCGTACGCCGTACGCCGTACGCCGTCCCCCGTACGCCGTCCGCCGTCCGCCGTCCGTGCCACTTTGCCCAGTTAGCGTTGAGCTAAAATTACAAAATTTGGTTTCTGGGTTTGGACCAGCCCCACAATGATCCTCGAAACTTTTCATAACCCTAGGTCAAGGGGAAGGGGTTCAAAACGAAATTTAAAATTTCGACAATGTCATATCTCAAAATATTTAACTGAATCGTGAAATGTTTAGTTCACTTTTGAATGACCTGAAAAATCACCAATCTTTTAAGACCAATTGGATTTTTTTGCGACCAGCCGTTCGTTCACAGTGACCGCGCAAAGCTTTAGGAAAAACACTAAACTTTCGCGTCGAAAACGGCCGTTATGTGACCAAACCCCCAGACGCCCAGAATAAAACTACCTTTTTTCATCTTCCCGGTAAACTACAGTCTAGAAATTTTAACCGTGAGTCGGGGATAGACCACATGGCAATATTCACTCGGTTTCTCATCTGTAAAATTGTTTAAATAATACCTATTTGTTTAAACAAATTAAATTTTGGTGATGAGCTAGATACTTGAAATTTTAAATATAGGTCAGAAATGGATGACATTTCAATATTCACTCGGTTTGTAGGACATGGTATGAGTATGGTATGGTATATTATTGTATGTATGATTTGGTATAATACAGTATGGTATGATAGGAAAGAAATTCGTATGGTATGGTATGAGTACGGTGAGAATATGGTATGGTGCCGATTTGCAATACAGTCTGGTATAGACAGAAGGGTGATCTGCACAAGGAAGATAATAAACCGTTGTGTCAAGAATTTGCAGAGTTTTTGGTTTATTATCTTCGATAATGAACCATTGGAATCG
>CAWUBA010000221.1:0-24450 GCA_963920205.1 Stenodema calcarata | reverse complement strand
AATACGCGTTAATCTCTTATAACAATAGTATTCACTCTAGCACAGGCATCACGCCGTACGAAATAATCAATGGAACATTTGGTTCAAAAACTCCTATTCCCCCCGAAATAGAAACAAAATTAACAAACATGTACATCTCAGAACATAAAACGAAAATGGACAAACTATACCAAATTTTACACGACAAACAAACAATGGAGAAAGAGAAAAACATTAACAAACTAAACGAGAAAAGAGAAACCACAATGCCTGATATCCCAAGAGAAGTATTCATAGAAACAAAACAGATACAAGACAAAACCAAACGAAGATACAATAAGGAAACTATGATAACCCAAGACCTCAATAGGAAGACAGCAGAAATCCAACCCCGACACCATAACACACGTTCTAAAATACACCTGAAAAATGTGAAAAGACCAAGAGCCCTAAAAACAGATTCAGACACAGAAATAATAGATGACCCCGAAGAGGTAAATGACCAACTAATCGAAAACAAAGCTAGTGAACAGAAAACCGAAAGAAAACTACGGTTAACTCTGACGGAAGACGATATTAATTCTATCAAGGGTACAAACTGGTTAAACGACCAAGTCATAAACGCCTATATGGAACTGATCAACTTGAGAAATGAAGATAACAAAAAACTCCCTCGTACCTATGCGTTCCATACCTTCCTGTACACATCGTACCTTAAAAGTTACAACCGCGTGAGAAATCACTCAAAAAAGGCTAATCTCAGAGACAAAGAGTTAATTCTAATCCCAGTTCACGAGACCGCTCATTGGAGACTAGTGGCAGTCAGACCTAAATTAAAAACTATAGAGTACTACGACTCCTTAGGATATAATGGCGATTCCATTTTAGAAACAGTATTCGAATACCTCAAGGAAGACTGGAAAGACAAATACGGAGAATTATTAGAACGTAACGAATGGACACTAAACACAATTTCCTCTATCCCCAGACAGACTAACATGTCCGACTGCGGATTATTTGTATGCAAATACGCAGACTTACTATCTCAAGGGAAACCCCTACATTTTATCCCTAAATTACGTGAAGAAATTTACAATAATGTCCTACTAAAACAGTTAGAACAATTTAATTCTTGACCCTCTTTGCAGATCCATTTCAAGCGCCTTCGCCGCTGAAATCCTGAACGTTGGAAGTAGTGGAGGACTACTCCCTATCAACCTCGGACCTGCCTACGTAGAAACAGACGAACACTTACTTATCATTCAATATGACCTAAAAGACGTATTCTCCCCATTCAAAGAACTTTCAACCACATTCCAAAAATTTAAAGATAACCTAAAGACTACAAAATTATCACCAGCTCTCCAAGAACACATACAAACGATCGACTCTATACTATACGTCACAAATGAGAAAATTACAAACCTTCGACCAAGAAATAACATCACATCAAAACGACGCACCAAAAGAGGCCTTATAAATGGTCTCGGCTCAATTGTTAAATTCATAACTGGTAACCTTAATGACGACGACAGAATAAAATATGACAAACTTATCAAAAAGTTAAAGGACGGAAACGCGAAAAATTCGGACCAATTAAATAAAGAACACCACCTCGTAATAGACTTAATTCAGAGATATAACGAAACTATAGCTACACTAAATCAAAATAACCAAGAAATAAAAATTAAATTATCCAAATTGTATTCCAACAACCAATCCTCAATAAATGGCCAATCAGCCTACTTGCGCGAAGCCGCAGCTCAAATGGTACTAAATGCCAATTCTATTAACGACCAATTGAGAGAAATAGAAACGTCTCTCACCTTTTGCAAATTAGGCATCACGCACCCGAGCGTAATACCCCTTCAAACTCTAGAATTAGAACTCCAGAAAATAAAGGAAGAAAACAAAAAGAGTAAATTGAAATTATTCAACAACTTAGTAGAATATGAACTCAACTCTAAATTGACCTGCTCCCTGCACGAAGACGAAATAATATATATTGTAAACCTACCAGTCTATAAAGACTTGAACCTTCAACTGTACCTTTTGCAACCTGTACCCATTCCTCAAGGTACCGACTATGTAACTATTATACCCACATCAAAATATGTACTAGTAGATAAGAATTATAATATTCTATATGATAATAACGATAAATGTTACAAGAATGATAATCAATATTATTGTAAATATGAACAATTATGTACTGCAGGAATATCCAATTGTTCCCAAAACGTAATCAAATTCAACTCCCTATCAGAATGTCAATTCACCAGTATCTTGATCAGAGACCCGTTCTACTTACCCATACCAGAAACAGGTCACATCATCGTAACTTCTCAAAACGAAACCATAATTGAAAGCAAGGGTGACAAAGGAAATACCTTGACACGTATCAAAGGTACGTGGATAATTCAACCTTCCACAGACGAAATTTTCATCAATAACGAACCCATCAGAAGTACAATGTCAATTCAAGGGACACTGCGAATACCGCTCATACCCTCTAATGAAATAACTAAGACCGAAATTCGCCCCTTAAAACTAAATTTAAAGGATTACTCATCATTCCCAAAATTTAACGAACATTGGCCATTCCTAACGCCTGACTCAAATGTTGATTATGATTATGATTACCTCCACTTATTAGTTACTCCAACATATGTACTAATCCTTATAGTAATTATAATCGGACTTTATATTGTTTTGAAAAAACGCAAAATTGCTAACCCGCAACCAACGAGTTCTCCTTTGCAGTTTCTGTTTCAACCACCAGTGCAACAGGAAATGACTCATCGTTCAGTATGAGTCACCCCCATGTTCCACTCTAAGGCGGGAGGAGTTATAGCAGTAAGAACAACGCAACCCATTCATCGCCAGCGACTGGATATGAGTCACCAGTCGCCAGATCAGCACCTTTCGACCGAGCTCAGCGGCGGCTCGCTATCGCTCGCCACCCACTCACCTTTCATCAATGACTCTCTTTGTCATGAAGAAACCATAAATACCCTCGAGCCCAGACTATCATTGTCAGTCTTCGCTCGTTGCTCATACAGTTCAGTTGTGTAGCATTCCGATTGTTTGTGCGTTTGTTGCAAATAAAATTTAATATCTTTTTAAAAACGGGTTTTTAATAAAACCAAATTTAATTTATATATATTTCTGGCCTAGTTGGACCCTAAATGAGCCAATTGTACAGTTTGGGACTAGGAAAAGTCTTGAAGTGGGGGAAAATGGGGTGGTACAACATATGTACCAGTAGGGCCAAAATCGTCTCCCTTACGCTCAGGTAGTCAGCTTTGTCACTAAATAAGAACTTGGCGAGTTGGTTTAAAATTATGGTTATTTTTTATTATTTATTTTATTTTTTTTTTTTTTTTTGTATTATAATCAAAGAAAATTCACTTACATTGGACGACATAGCTTCTTGCTCTGGGGATTCACAGGAGACTGAAATATCACCTGTTGATAAGAAAGGAGGTTTGCCGCTCAAGTCAGCGGGGGATTACTGGTACAGACGTGTGTACCACTTATGACAGGAGAGAGCTCTACAGAGAAGTCTAGCGGCAGGTGGAGCGAAGTAGGATTTGTCTGAATTTTGGAAGAAGAGCAGAAGCTGTTGAAATGAAATCAACAGAATCGGGCTCCTTCCTAAGTGGTACACGCGTTGTACCAGAGATCCCCAAAGGGTTAACATGGGGCACTGACGGACTCATCAACGGAATCACAATATGAAATCCGATGGTGAAATCAGAATATGAAATCCACTCATGCAGCATGGCAATAAGAGCGAATTTTTGAAGACAACTGGTCTACTGGTTTTATAACAAATTTTGTCTCCTTTTTTTTTTTTTTGCCGAGTAACACCTAAATATCCTATTCCGTTGTCAAACTGAAGCACTGTGAAGATGAAGAAACGTGGTCGATACTTGAGACGTTCTTCATGGACGTCATATTCTTCAATGGACCAGTTGTCTTCAAAAATTCGCTCTTATTGCCACGCTGCACGACTGGATTTTATATTTTATAATACAACGTATGACGATTTGACATAAAACCTGTTATTTCTTCGAAAATTCGCTCTTATAGCCATGCTGCGTGACTGCGGAATTTTTCTGTAGCCCCATCATACCGAGAGATAACTGAGGATTAGTCAGAGTTCACGAAGTACGAGTTTCAGTAACTTTCTCTCCCCAGTCGAGTATCGTCGAAATCTATTGGCAATCAACTTCCACCAAAGTTTGGAGGCGTTGGGAATGAGCGGCCACGAGGACCTTCATCGAGAGACGTCTCTGGAGAAAACCCCCCTTTTTTATCCAGTTTTTGTTCTGCAGGATTCAACGAAGGGTACGAGAGAGAAATTTCCTCGTGAAAGAGAAAACTTTTTTTTCTCCCCGGGTACAAAAAAAAGTCGCCATTTTTCCGTAAGCGAACGGAGTCGGGGATATTTCCTTGATCTTCAAACTTGGAAATTATCAATGCGGAGTTGGGTTATTTTGGATGCAGATTGGCGTTCGAGGGAGTTTTTTTTGTTGTCCTTCTCATAATCGACTTACAGAATCGAAGTTCTTCGATTTCAAACTTCTCAGCAGCAATTCGTATGCTTGAAGCCTGAAATTTAAACGCTACGGAAATGTCCAAAAGCCCCTCGCAGTTCATTTTGAAGCGTTATTGTTTACTTGGAGACACTATTAGTGAATTTCCGGAAGATTTTCATAGCAAAATCCGTTCCAGACCATTCTGAATCCACTGCCAAAAGACACCAAAAATCATATATACATTTTATGTATATCGTCGAGGAATCAGCAACAAGCTCGTTTTTTCACAACTTTTCAGGAGAGAGAAAAAGCCGATTTTTTCGTCCATCAAGGCCTAATTGACTGAAGTTTTATCTCGATATCCATGATGAATGATATCTATTCATCATCGATATCGAGATAAAACTTCAGTCAATTAGGCCTTGATGGACGAAAAAATCGTTTTTTTCTCTCTCCTGAAAAGTTGTGAAAAACGAGCTTGGTGGTGTTGCTGATTCCTCGACGATATATGCCGTGGGTTAGGGATGGTTAGGGAAGGTTAGGGATGGTTAGGGAAGGTTAGGGATGGTTAGGGATGGTTGGGGATGGAATGACTTCAGAATGATGTGTCACTTGTCAGACTGTTTCATTTTGGGAATTTATGTGTAATTTTCCCCACCCTAAGAGTGGCTCGAACTTAGCCTTTCGATTGCCAAGACAGAATAGTTTTGTAATAATAATAATAATAATAATAAAAACCATTTATTGTGCAAAGGCCGATTGGCCCATTTGGTACATAATATGAATTACACGAAATATATAAATTACATAAAATAATGCAAAAAGTTGAGTAGTTAAGCAGTTAAGTAGTTGAGCAAAATAATTCGTAAAGAAAAGATGAATAAAATTCACAAACATAAAAAAGTTAAGATCTTATAATTAATACGCACGAGTAGTACCCCGTTGTTTGTAAAATGTTTGTCACGCAGTAGAATTGTGGCTGCAACCATAATTAAACTGCCAGCGATACTTCATGTGACCAGTACAATCGATGCTGTATATCTGGCGCAGCTTGTACCAAAACCCTACGTTCCCCGGAAAATGACCGTATTGCCTTCATAAACGCTCATTCGCCCCCCCCCCCCCCCTTCAGTCGTCACACCCTTCTCGATATCACCAGGAAGCGAAATGAGTTATATCCTTCGAAGCGTGAAGCCAATATCAAGCTGGCGAGCAATCAAGAACTTTTCCTTCCCCAAGCATGAAAACCCCGAAGTTGGCCCTCGACGAGTGGAGTTTCTTTTTCATATTATTAGTTTTTTCTCCCTTCCGTTATTAGAAAACGGCGGTTTTCTCCCTTTTCCCTCGACGATGTTGCACTTATTCAATAAACATGCGACCAAAACTTTGAAGGGGGTTTGAGTATCAAGCGGCAGCGCATTGCGGATAGAGCGAATGTCACACCTGAATTTGTTTCGTGAGTTTTGGCTTAAACTGTTACCTTCTTCCCTAGAAACTTACAACTTCTTGTTACTAGCAAATAATTTTCTGTTCCAATTATTGTTCTCTAAAATTTTTATACCAAAATCCGTTTCAGACCATCCTGAACCCACTGCCAAAAGACACTACAAATCACATGTATGCCGTCCTGGCAATCGATAACCTAAGATCGTAGATGGGCAGAATCGGGCCTCCCTAAGTGGGGGTTTTAGGGAGTTTTAAGGGGGGAAATTACCCATAAATTCCCAAAATGAAACATTCTAACAAGTGACACCTCATTTTAAGGGTTTTGTTACTCTGAACTCGATGGTGAAATCAGAATTGCGATATCTTATTTCGTTCTCAAATTGGAGCACTTTGAAGATGAAGAAACGTGGTTGACACTTGAGATGTTCTTCATGGACATCGTGTCCTTCAAAGGACCAGTTTTCTTCGAAAATTCGCTCTTATTGCCATGCTGCCTGACTGGATTTTTTATGTTATAATAACAATTATAACGCAATGTAAGGAAGAAACAACGACTTGAATTGAAAATTACAGCTAATTGGATGACCACAACCATGATTGCAATAATGACTTATCGATTGAGATCAATGAATGGTACTTCTTACCAGAAAAAGCATCACAATGTTTCATATTCAATAAGTAGTATTCACTTTATTGTAAACTCAATTTCAAATTCACTTTATGCACAAAGAATAATTCTTTTTGATTAATAATAATTGAATAATAAGGATAATAATAATTTTTGAAAGTGAATAACAATGATTGTTCCACTCATCTACGAATCTTCATCACTGTTTTCATAATCTGACATCACGTCTGGTTTAGGGCCTAATGATACAATATACTCCCCTCGAGTTTTGATACGCACAAAACATACCA
Organism: Stenodema calcarata; assembly: GCA_963920205.1. NCBI lineage: Eukaryota > Metazoa > Arthropoda > Insecta > Hemiptera > Miridae > Stenodema > Stenodema calcarata. The sequence goes on along the minus strand of CAWUBA010000221.1, from coordinate 17,563 downwards.
CAACATAAAAAACTAATTAATTATTCTATTTTTGAAGAAAAATAATTGAAAAACTAAGTATGTTTGTCGAAAATATTTCAAGTCGGGAGTTGGGGTCAAACATTATACGGAAGAACGAATCCAGAGGTACCACAACGTAGGAATAAAAAGTCCTTAGAACTTCTCAATAAATTCAAAACGTTGTGGTGCCTCGAGAGGCACTTTGGGTTGATTAGGGTTAAGCTTCCCCTCCGCACTGAATGTGTTGAAAGCTTTCTTCGGTAAAGCCCACCCCCACCGCTCTATCGGGAAATCAAAAGACGACGGTCGTTGAACCAGTGATACTGCGATTTCTAAGAAAATAGCCAAGTCTCGAACTGAAAATATCGTTATAGAGAGTGAGCGATATTTTCAGTTCAAACTTGGCCATTTACCTCAAAAATCGCAGTATCACTGGTTCAACGACCGTCGTCTTTTGATTTCCGATACAGGAGGTTGAGGGTTAAGAGAATTTTGAAGCCGATATTTGTAAATACAGTAGTTAGTCATAAAATTATATTAAATACTATTCAAATTTTAATGATTAATATTATTATGAATTATCATTAATTCTTAATAATTATTCCAGGTAGTGTAAATTATTATTAATTATTGTTAGTTTTAATAATTTTATTAAAACTAACAATAATTAATAATAATTTACACTACCTGGAATAATTATTAAGAATTAATGATAATTCATAATAATATTAATCATTAAAATTTGAATAGTATTTAATAGTATTTGAATAGTATTTGAATAGTATTTGAATAGTATTTAATACATTGGCCTTGTGGCAGACAAACTTTTAGAAATCCATCTTTATAGGTATCCATCTGCACAATGATAGATTGATTATTGTTATTATGAATTATCATTAATAATTTATGATAATTCCTAATAAATAATGATTCTTAATAATTGTTACCAGGTAGGTAGCGTAAATTATTATTAATTATTGTTATTTATTAATTATTACGACTACAGTATTTACAAATATCGGCTTCAAAATTCTCTTAACCCTCAACCTCCTAATGTCCATCTCCATCTTGTTCGTGTTTGCTCGTACTTTGCTCTCCCTCGGGGACAGCGTCATGCAAAACCTCGGTCTCGTAACTCGCCCCTAAAACCTTCTCCAGATGTCAAGTTCTTGTTGGGATTTCCAACTCTAACCCCTTCGGGGGGGGGGGGACCTCGTTTTTGCCCGTTTTTTTGCCTTCCCCGCCGTCACCCTTCAACTTTACTACGAGTTCAACCACGTAGTTTGCGGTATATGGTTGAAAAAAAATAAATAACTAAAAAAAACCCTCTCCGTGGTTTTACAGGGCTTTACGGCAGGTTAAAACCTTCAGTTGCAGGGGTTTGCGGATGCGCTAAAAAAAAAAGAAGTGAAACAACCCCCCTCTTTTCCCCTTGACTTCTACATCTGCTTCTACTTCAAACTCACTCGTTCAACTATTCATGCGAAGGGGGGAGGACTTTTTGTGGCACATGTTGAATGCTTCGATTTTTTCGTGGAATTACAAAAAAATCCACAATCAAGCAGCATGATTAGATGAGCGAATTTTCGAAGGAAAACTTGTTTTTTAAGTAAAATGTCTCCATTTTACTGGGTTTATCTGGAATATTATCTACATTTTTTGCCGAGTAACACCTCAGTTTATATTGTAGATTTTTCGACGCTGAACACGATGGTGAAGTCATAATTACGATATCTCATTCCGTTATTTGATTAGTCGTCCGGTCGAGATGTACATGAAAACTGGGTCGTCCTTGCAAGAAAAGCGGTCGTTCTGATCTTTTGATACGTTGTTAGGACCTCTAACAGTAGTAATAATCCAGATTTCCAATTCGAAAACCTCAGAAAATGGCCGTTATGGCATTTGTTTTTTTAGGTTTTCGCTCCAAATCTCCATGAAGAATTGGTCTGACGGGTATGGTTACCCAATTAACTTTGAAAGAAGAGTAAATTTGCTACAATTTGGTACCAGAGCGAGCTTTCTACGAGTATTCGTTCTCAAGATACATCCTTTCCAAAAAAGCCCGTTTTTTTCCAACAAGTGAGAAATTCTCCAAATGATCACTTTTTTGTGGGATATCTTCTAAAATACTCATCCCTCGTCAAATATTATGGGAAATGAAGTTGTAGCAAATTTAATTAGCTTTCATTTGAGACCAGAAGGACACTTGTAGGCCTAGCGGTTCTCTAAAAAACAGCAGGTAACTAAAAACAGTCATTAGTGGGTTTTGAGGGTAAATCCACCGAAATAACCAAACTAGGAATGATAGCCGCAACAGCAGCGCCAGCTCATATAAAGGAATGAAAAAAGAAAAAAAAAAAAAAAAAAAAAAAAAAAACCAGTCACGCAGCATGGCAACAAAGAGCGAATTTTCGAAGAAATAACTGGTTTATGTAAAATGTCTCCATTGAAGAGCATGATGAACATGTGTCCATGAAGAACAAAGTGTCAACCACATTTCATCATCTTGAAAGTGCTCCAGTTTGAGAACGGACCGAGATATCGCAATTCTGAGTTGAAAAACCTTTAAAATGAGGTTTCACTTGTCAGACTGTTTCATTTTGGGAATTTAAGAGTAATTTTTTCCCCTAAATATCTCCAGTTATTTCTTCAAAAATTCGCCCTTATAGGCATACTGCATTTTTGTGAAGTTTTTTTTGTTTGTAGTCTAGCAGATATGCATTTTGTACTTTGTTTTCGTAGCAAGTCATCAACCTACCGGAAATTCACCCACAATTCTTGAACCTTAAAATTGTAACCCGAAATTAACCCATAAATTCCGAAATTGAAACTGTCCGACAAGTGACACCTCATTTTAAAGGTTTTTTTGACGGTGGACACGATGGTGAAGTCAGAATTGCGATATTTTATTCCGTTCTCAAACAGGAGCACTTTGAAGATGAAGAAACGTGGTGTTCTTGAGATGTTCTTCACGGTTCATCTGCTTAAATCATCGAGAAATGGAATGAGATATCGCAATTCCGACTTCACCATCGTGTTCAGCGTAGAAAAATCTATAAACTGAGGTGTAAAGTAGAGACATTTTCCATGAAACCAGTTATTTCTTCGAAAATTGGCTCTTATAGCCATGCTGCGCGACTAAAAACAAGATAAAAAGTTTAAATTGGTACAAAAAATCTATCTTGGCAATCAAAAGGTTAAGTTCGTAAATGGGCAGAATCGGGCCACTCTAAGGGGGGTTTTTTTTAGGGGTTTTAAGTGGTGAAAAATTTCCTATAAATTCCAAAAATGAAACAGTCTGACAAGTGACACGTCATTTTAAAGGTTTTTTAATGCTATACATGATGGTAAAGTCAGAATTGCGATATCTCATACTGTTCTCAACTGGAGCAATTTGAAGATGAAGAAACGTGGTTGTTACTTGAGATGTTCTTCATGGACATAATGTTCTTCAGTGGAGATATTTCACATAAAACCAGTTATTTCTTCGAAAAGTCGCTCTTATAGCCATGCTGCATGACTGCGGTTTTCTTTTTTGCTTCGTATAGAGAGGAAAACGAAGATTCGAGTGAGGTGGTGATACTAATTTCAAAGGGTTCGTTCCTATTCGGCCATCATTCAACCCTTGCTCTAACCCTGTGCTCTCCCTTGTACCCTTCTCATACCCCATACTTCACCCCTGTACAACCCGTTCGATTCAAAAGCCTTTACCTCCCCGTAGCAACCCCTTCATGAACTACGTGCTTCGAATCGTCGGTTCCCTCACGCCGAACCGGCGGACCGCTGATGAAGTTGAGGCCATTGTGCGCAGGGTATTCGGATGGAAAGGGGCAGGTTTTCTCCAGGAGGGAAATTCAGGAGGAACGCGCTCAGGGTTATGGACACCTATAGAAATTCCGATCCCTTGTCCCTCACGTAAGTTCATTTCGCGCGTCTTCCTCTCTCCGTTTTCAATCAAAATTTGATCGGGTTTCCCCGGCGATACCGAAGCAAGGTTCGAATTCCTAATGTATTGTAACTAAATGGATTTTCTATGGGGGAAAAAAAATCATGACTATAAGAGCGAATTCTTGAAGAAATAACTCGTTTTATGTAAAATGTTTCCACTTTACACCTCAGTTTATAGATTTCATTGAACACGATGGTGAACTCAGAATGGCGATATCTCATTCTGTCATCAGATTAGGGCAGATGAACCGTGAAGAATTAACAACCACGTGTCTTCATCTTCAAAGTGCTCTAGTTTGACGACGGAATAAGATATCGCAATTCTGACTTCACCATCGTGTTTGACGTGTAAAAACCTTTAAAATGAGGTGTCACTTGTCAGACAGTTACATTTTTGGAATTTATGGGTAATAAATCTTTATGTATGTGTCACTCCAGACGATAACTCTCGTTATAATTGAGATAAAAAGTTCAAATTTCCACAAAAAATGTGTCTTGGCAATCGAAGGGCTAAGTTCGTAGATGGGCAGAATCGGGCCACTCTAAGGGGGGGTTTCGGGGAGTTTTAGGGGGGAAAGTCACCCATAAATTCCCAAAATGAGACATTCTGACATGTGAGACCTCATTTCGAAGGGTTTTAGCGCTGAACACGATGGTGAAATCAGAATTGCTATAATATATCATATTATGCCGTTCTCAAACTGGAGCACATTGAAGATGAAGAATTGTAGTTAAATTGAGATGTTCTTCATCTTTAGTCTGCTCTAATCTGATACCGGAATACGATATCGCAATTCTGACTTCACCATCGTGTTCAGCGTAGAAAAACCTTTAAAATGAGTTGATACTCGTCAGACTGTTTCATTTTAGGACAAAACCTCCTTCAAACATCTCCACAACAAATAATCTGTAGGTGTGAGATCGGGAGAGCGTGGAGGCCACTCTATGGCAGACCATTTACCGAACCAACGATTAGGAAATGAATAATTCAGAAATTGTTACCACATTTAAGGGGGCCATACACTCAACGGGCGATCGTAAGACCAATCTCGCCGAGTTCCATACACTAGCAGTCAACAGCCTGCAGGCGGCCGGACTGAACTGCAGATGATATCCTGAAGATAGCAAACACCTTCAGTCCGGTACCTGCAGGCGGACGGGTCGGTCAATGATCTCACGCAAAACTGATGGAAACTTGAAAAACTCTGCAAATTCTTGACACAACGGTTCATTATCTTCTTTGTACAGATCACCCTTCTGTCTAGATCACTAGGTCTAAATGTCTAGATCCTAAATGTTAGATTAATTATTATTATCAATTATCACTAGTTATTAACAATTTTATCGAGTACCTAGTGAAAATTATTATAATTTATTGTTAGGTATTAATAATTCGTATTTATTATTAATAATAATTATTATTAATTATGATCAATTAATACGATATAATTCTGGGGTTTTTAATACTACGTCGGTAATAATTATTCTATAAAAGAAGTACCTACCAACAAACATTCGAAATTACCTTCATTTCCGTAGCACGAAACGCACCTCAGAACAACAAACTCGACATCACTTAAGTCATATGATGTTCCAAAGAGCTTGTTAGTATGAAAATGGACCTGTATTTCAACAGTTTGAGTCACGATCGTGTTGTGAGGCACAATCTTTGAGCCGTCATTGTGAACGAACAGCTGGTCGTACAAAGCTGCGGATGGTCTTAAAAAATTCTACGGAACAAACTCTATCTAAATATGAAATAAAAAACATACCGTTCTATATGAATTTTTCGAGATATGAGATTTTCAAATTTTCAAAATTTGTTTTGAACCCCTTCCCCTTGACCTAGGGTTCTGAAAAGTTTCGAGGACCATTGTGGGGTTGGTCGAAACCCATAAAAAAAATTTCGTAATTTTAACTCAACGCTAACTGGGCAAAGTGGCGCGGACGGCGGACGGCGTACGGCGTACGGCGTACGGCGGACGGACGGATTTTTTTTTATTCGATTTTCTGAATCTACGTATCTTGAAACGTAAACCAACAAATTTTGAGGGGGGGTTAAAAAAATTTTTTCTTTGGGCGATTCCAATGGTTCATTATCGAAGATAATAAACCAAAAACGGTGACAGCGAATCGCACGCCTGCAGGCCAACTGATAGTGTGTGGCGGGGGGCACTTGAGATCACCATCCGACAGGTCGTTGCCTGTCGCGGATCTCTCATGCGATCCCCGCCTGCCCGACGACCACACACCTTCAGTCCGGGCGAACTGCAGTCCATTACCTTTATTTATTTATTTATTTATTTATTTCATTATTACGGGCAAGCCCAATTACATTAATGGTCAGTGATACAGACAGATTATACAAAACTGAAATATGATTATGGAAAAGGAAGAAATGATAGAAACTTTACAATTTAGGCACCACGGATAAGAAACATGGGTAATTTACTATAGGGCGGCACTAGGGGTATTGCAAACTACAGTCTTCAACTTCGGGAGGGAGTCATTAAAAAAGTCAAAATCGGGATTCAAATTCAACAAGAGCTGGTAATTTGTTGGCGAGAAAGGAACACCAAACAGCGGCGGAGAACGTGCAGACAACCGTGGAACCCGGAGGTTAATTCTGGATAGAAGAACAGGGCAGGAGACCAGATTGTTTAAAGCCGGGAATACACTTGAGCAGATCAGGCCGCGCACCGCACGCGCAGCCTATGCGCGGCGCGATGCTCAAGTGTGTACGGGTCCCCAACACCGCGGCAAACAGGCTCGTGCGGTGCGCGGCCTGAGCCATCGACTGTCGGTCCATCAAAGTGAGCACGGACCGCGCCAGGCTCGTGCGGTGCGCAGTGTGGACGGAATTCAGTCGATTCAGAGCTGCGAACAGAGCCGCGGCACACGTAAGTGATAATGTGTGATAACGTGTGATAACCTACCTACCCACTTTGAAATTACCTACTAGGTACTCGTTTGGTTATAACCGTTTTGTTAATTATAGGCTCGTTTTGTATAATTGTAAAAAAAAAGTACGAAGGTAATATGGACCGTGTTTTGTAAAAACCAGCCAAGTCGACTTGGCGGCCACATTGAGTTAGCTTCATAGTCTGATTCTGGAAATAGTTCTCCATCGTATACAGTTATCGTTTTCACGATTTGACTGCCATCGGCTGTAAATTTTTGAAAATAATCAACCATAGACGATGGAGAACTATTTCCAGAATTAGAATATGAAGCTAACTCAATGTGGCCGCCAAGTCGACTTGGCTGGTTGTTGCAAAACACGGTCCATATTTGAGGTAAGTTGTGTACAGCACCTATTTAATAAACATTTCCTTCCACGCTTTTGCTCCACGCAAGGATCGAATTTTTGAAGAAAAACAAAAGTAAAGTAGGCTAATACGCTATTTTTTATTATGGACCTCAGTATTTGTGATTTTGGACCTCTGGGTGCAATCAAAACGGGCCGCGACTACTTGCAACCAATTCAACATCCTACAAACGTGATGAACGGCTCACAAATAATTTTGAATTACATTAAAAATTATTTGTAATTAATGTAATTCAAAATTTTTCTACAAAAATTCGCTGAATCATTAAAAAATATAGTACGCCTGCATGGCTTTTTGGTTTATTTAATGCTACGGAGGCTCACGAGTCCTACTACGGGGGAATCGAGTTTTTACCAGCTCTTATCAAACAATAGGATCTATGACCCTGCTTATTACAAGCTTAATTCGGGTAGTAGAGATTATGATCACGGAGAGGTTTTCTTAACGATTCAAGAACAATAAAGAATAGTAAACCCATGTGAATAATTTGCAGCGTTTTTTAATCAGACAGTAATAGCGGGAAATAAAATTTACAGGTTCTTTTGAAGTTTCATGCGGAAGTATGGACCAAGCAGCACGAGTAGCGGTGGCCACAACAGCCTTCTTGATTGTTGTACGTGCGGTCGAAGCAGCAGAATCGAGAGAGAGAAAACGACAGAGGAGAAGAAGGAGACAATGGTGGACCTCAGAATTATATAAGAATCGTCAGAGGAATACGCGGTTACTGACAGATTTGACATGTGAAGATGGCAGCAAGTTCAGAAACTTCACTCGAATGTCTGGAGCAGACTTCATGTTTCTCCTGAACGCAATTCGACCGCTAATAGAGAAGAAAGACACGACTTTTCGAAAAGCTATACCAGCAGAGGACAGACTGGCCATAACGATGCGTTTCCTGGCTTCGGGAGATTCCTATGCATCCCTGGAAAGTACGTTCAGAGTCTCCAGACAAATAATTTCAAGAATTGTGCCCGAAGTTTGTGCAGCTATTGTCTCTGCACTCAAACATCATGTCAAGGTGAGGCAATACAATATTTTTTATCACAATATTGTTTTATTGCTAGTACAAGAAAATCAGTTGGAACACATCTTGAAAACTTGAGCATTGAGGATAGGAGCGCATCTGTACATGGGATTTTTTTTTGGTTTATTATTCTTTGAATAATACACCTTTGTAATCGTATAGGAAAAAAATTTTACAACCTCCCTCAAATTTTGCCACTTTACGTTTCAAGGTGCGTTGAATCCAAATCTGCAATGTCGTCCGCCGTCCGGGCCATAAATGTCCTTTAGAATGATCCGAAAATTTTAATTTTTTCCACAACAATTTCTCCTGGAGTGTAGTTGGTCCTAACATCTGGCAAGCCCGATCGCCCAACAACCATGGGCAGGGGGGGTTAAAATGTGTGCGAAAAAATGTTATTTTCGAGGTTTTTGTCAGTATGGGCATGTGGGGTGTCGTTCTCTATGTAATTTTGGACGTTGAATCGATTGAGATGGGTCCCGAAGCGGTCAGCCATCACCCATGGCTGCTATGGGTGAAAAATGGGTGTGACTCGATTGAGATGAGTCTCAGAATCATCTACTCAGACCAGTGAGTGCGATGATATAGGGATAATAAACCATTGTGTAATAATTTGCAGCGTTTTTCATTTAAAATTCAAACAAGAAACGTATGACTAATTAACGACATACAAATTCAGTTCCTTCTCGGAGAACTTGAACACAAGAGGAGGAGAGCGTACATTCTATAAAAAACAAAATCGAAATCATATTTATTCCTCTATAAAGGAGCTGAAGAGAGTAGTCACGTTGTATTCATTCGCCGCCGTAGAAGGAGGTTCTGTACTTGAAGGTAAGGTAGGAGTAAGGTCATATGACCTTTCAGTGGGGTAATGGGGCGTTCCAGGAGATGTGCATTCTGGAGTCTGCGACAAGTACTGATTTGAACTGATTTCAGACATAGTAGAGGCGCGAGAACTAGGACGAGAATATTGTGAGGAAGGAGAATGTGAAACGAACGCCTGTGAGAAAGGATAGTTTGACGGAGGAGCATTGTGAATAGGCCCAGGAGACATTACCTCATTCTCCGTACCCATTTCTAAGTCAAATAACACTTGGTGAATTCTGTGTTGGGCAATAGCCCGAAGACGAGAGTTGAGCCGCCGTAGTTTTTGTGAAATGAAGTCACCAAAAGTGGAGCATTCATCTTTCAACTGTGGCCGGGCAACTTCTTTTAACATGCCCAGTGCCTTATCAATATGTGTTTGATGAACACTCTGGCCCTGAATCAGGCTCGGGCGTGAGTGGCTTCTTTTCTGAACCTTACGAGGGGATTTGAATTCTTTCTGTGGTTTTGACTTTGGTGTCGCATTCTTTGTGGATGTTGATGGACTCTGTAACTGGAATGACTCCATGGATGTCTGTGTATCCTCCATGGAAGCGTGATCTGTCTCCGTGGTAACGTCGAATACTTCCGCAGTAGGTCTGTTAGTAGACTCATGCGCTCCTTCCTGCTCACAATAAATTGCTTCTGTGTCTCCATCTGGGCTGTCGTCCATTAGATCACTATCAACTGTCATTTGAAGGCTCTGTGAACAATGAATATGCACTAAATTAGTACTGTAGTACCTCATGATTACAAAACACTGTTTCTTTTAAATTTGTCCTACAGATGCCAAGTAATGCTGACGAATGGAAGGAAGTTGCCGAAGGGTTTGAAAAGCAATGGAATTTTCCCAACTGCGTGGGCTGTTTAGACGGGAAACACGTTGTGTTAGTGCAACCTGAAGCGAGTGGAAGTGAATTCATCAACTACAAGGGCACATTCAGCATCGTACTTTTGGCGATAGCAGACGCGGACTATAATTTTATTTTTGTAGACATTGGGTGTCAGGGTCGTATATCCGACGGTGGAGTCTTCAATAATTGCGAGCTGCACAAACAAATGGAAAGAAACCAATTGAATCTACCTGCCCCCAAACCACTCCCAGGAAGAATAGATGCAGTTCCGTACGTCTTTTTAGGGGACAGTGCATTTACCCTATGTGACAACTTGATGAAACCGTACGCTGGCATTCATCCTAAAGGTTCTCCTATGCGCATATTCAATTATAGACTGTCGAGAGCACGTCGAATTATTGAGAACTCGTTCGGCATTCTTTCATGTGTATTTCGAGTACTTCGAAAACCGATGCTCCTACAACCGGAAAAAGCTGGTCTAATTGTCATGACAACTGTATGTCTTCACAATTTTCTTCGGAGAAGTAAGACATCGCGCCACCTATATACGCCCCCAGGTTTTGTCGATTGTGAAGCAGAGGGTGAATTAATCGATGGTACTTGGCGACAACATGGAACTTCACCCTCTTTCACCAATTACTTTAGAAATGTTCCAATTCGAACCAAGGTGAGCGCTCAACGCATTCGAGACGAATTCAAAGAATATTTTTGTAGTAACGGGGCAGTTTCCTGGCAAAACACACACTGCTGAACTTTCAAAAATAATTTTCTTCTGCTTACGTTTACTGTTTTCCTTGGTCTCAGCGCCTTGTCGTCGAGGAATTTCATTAACTTGAATGCAAACCACTTCGATGTGTAAGCATCGTCAGTGCCTGAAAATAATATAAGTAATTAGATAATGTAATATTAAATATTAAGTAAATTCTACTATTTTCGTTGTACTGCATTCAATGTAAACATTACAAAGATTTTTTGTACCTGTGCCCGTTGAATGAGTTTTTTTTTCTCGTGCTTTTTCACGACGATAGGACCCTCGTAAGGACGACATTTTCTTCTCGCAGTCCTCCGCCGTTTCCTTCATCTGCCTGGAAATTTCTTGCCACGCATCAGCTCGTTTGAGCTTGTTGTAGTAGTCGGGATGGGAAACGTCCCAAATTACACTGTTGGCCCTCACCTCCGCAATCAATTCGAAGCATTTTTCATTGCTCCAATCACATCTGAAACGCAAATGATTGATTAATTGATTGTTTCAATTCCCTAACTTCTAACGAACAAATTCAATGAACTCAATCAAACTTACAAAGCTTTCGCCGACATCTCATCAAATCAGGTGGACGTAGATAGTGACGGGCGATATTTATCGATATGAGTATGGTATCTGTTGCTGATTCAAATTTAGAACTGGTTGTTGATGAAGACAGCGCTACTTTTAACTGTTTCTATTCGTGTATACGGTTTTCACTATGTGTTTTTCACAATATGTCATAAAATCATTTATAACCTCCTGACTGGTTCACTTGATCGATGTCTTCACGATAATCGATATCTCCAACATCGATACCACATATAATCGATATTTAGATCATTATTGTTAGGTACCCTACATGAAGTATGTTACGATATGAATAATGACTTCGAGTCTAAATAAACACTTTATCTTAACTGAAAAACTAATTTAAAAACAACACATCAGCCTTTTAAAATGCTATACTTAGGGCCGGTTTATCAATTGCATTTGATCGCCGATTAAACTCCAACTATCGCTGAATGACACCGTCGATGTCAAGTTTTCCTTCTTGGCCATTCGTTTGATCTTATAACTAACTTTTAGATGTAGAAATGCCCTGTTAACCTTGTTGAAAGTAAACAAATAACGTAAGGGTTTAATAGTGTTTTTTCTATCTGTTATTTCCATTTTATTAAAATTTAATTCACTGTGTGAAAAAGTGCTCATATGATTCGATAGTCTTCAGTATCGAACATTTTTATTCGATATCTGAGTAGTATCGAATATTTGTTTAGATACTAGTATCGAGTAATGGTATCGAATATTTTGTGGTATCGCCCATCACTGGACGTAGATGTTGTGTTTCTGCCACTTTTCTGTCTTGATCCGTCGTAGTGGACACCAGTTGCACCGCGCAATGTTGGATCAGGGCTGAGCATGTGCGCCTCGCTGTAATTTGAAAATTTGTATCGCGGCACATCACATCGCGGCACATGGCATCGCGCCGCGCATAGGCTGCGCGTGCGGTGCGCGGCCTGCCTCTGCTCAAGTGTATTCCCGGCTTAATGTAAAATACATTTTTCGTAGAAGCTTGAGATAGTTTGTAATATGTAATAGGGTTTTTCTTGTAAGTAATAGGTTATTTCGTATTAGGTTACTGGACAGAATTGGGTTATTTGAAGCGGGTACATTAAATATTCCCTTCCCCTATTCCAAACCGTCAAAAATGTTACATGCGTTGTTTCTGAAATAACCGATTCAATTCACTCTAACATGATTTCAATTGATTTTTTTCTAACTACATCAGATAGCTGGTTACCAGTAGGTACCGGATTTCCAAGGTTATTAATTAGTTCGCAACAAAGGTACGTAATGTAGAAATGCAACAGTAGACACGGTAATTCGCCGTTCCGTCTAGAATTTCTTGTTTCTTGAACGGAAGGTAGCATCAGATATCTGTGTAGGCCTCCGACAATATTTCATATTTTCAGGCGGTTTGCCGTCTCGCGAAGAGCCACCCACTTCAGAGGCTTGAGATATAAATTATGTTTATGCCGTCTAGACAAGGATTTTAGCGACAGAGGAAAACATTCTATTGAATTACGTCGCATACTACAATGAAACATTTTTTCCTCTCAGAGCTTTTTGTCTCGCTTTCCATTATATTCAATAATCGTTGAATGAATATCTCCAATATTGGTAAAGGGGAATAGGAGTCAGGGATCAGTATGTAAACGAGGGGCAACGTAAGTGCTTGCATCCACTTGGAATGGGATTAACTTCTAACGTAGTTTTTGTATTGAATGAAATTGTGAGCGCATAACAGTCTTCCGCCTGTACCTTTACCACCAAGCTTACACATTCCAATAATTGTATTGCATTAATATATTTTTGACCTTACGAGAAATCCTAATTTATATCACATAGACCTCTTACCACGTCTGATAAAATCAATTTTTTGCGCCTTTACTAAAATCTAAATGTTGCCAAAACAAATTATTAGACAGCCGTTCGTGTACAATATCGACGTCAGTCCCCAGAACTTTTCGAAATGATTATAATAATGATTCAACGATCATAATGATTCAATAATCATTTAATTATTGAAGTAATGATTACAATCAATAATTATTGAAGTCTTAATGAGGTTTAAAGATTTTGTATTAGTTGATGACCGAATGGGTGACCAGTCGATCCCCTCTGAGTGTGATCTTGGCGACATTCCAATCAATTAAAGACTTTTGACATTTTCATGTCTTTGCTTTGGCACATAAACTGAAAAATCGTCACGAAAACTTGCTCACGCGATACCGATAAACAAAAGTTGGTAACTACAGTCCTTGAAATAGTAATACCAATAAACTGAAAAATCGTCACGAAAACTTGCTCACGCGATACCAATAATAAAACTCTGCAAATTCTTGACACAACAGTTCATTATCTTCTTTGTACAGATCACCCTTCTATCTAGATCACTAGGTCTAAATCTCTAGATCCTAAAAGTTAGATTGATTATTATTATGAATTATCACTAATTATTAATAATTTTATCAAGTAGGTACCTAGTGAAAATTATTATAATTTATTGTTAGGTGGGTAGGTATTAATAATTTGTATTTATTATTAATTATGATTAATTAATACGATATCCGGCTGTTGGAATCGACTGGGTTGCTTTGTGCAGAAGCTGTTTCTCATGAGATTCAAGAGGCACTAATAGCAGCCAATGAAAAGCGAAATAAGAGTAAAGCTAGGAAAAAACCTAACAAGTCCTCATGCAATTACTGCAAACAAGTTGGACATTGGGTGAAGGACTGGGAAAAGTGGATTTCAGACGGAAGACCCAAGAAAACTCAGCAGAACTTTTGCTTGTAGAAGAGGCCTTGTCAGCAGATTCGTCCACTCATCCGTCCAAGTGGTGGATAGACAATGGAGCAACAGGACATGTCACAAATTGTGATTCGTACTACGTGGATTTTGAGACATTTCAAAGTCCATCAGGCATAAAAGCTGCAGGAACTGAAGTTCTCCCAGCCATAGGAAAAGGAACAGTAAGAGTAGAAAACTTGACGACTGGGGGAGAATTTTTGCTGAAGGATGTCTGGTATGTACCAAATTTGTGTAGAAATTTGTCTTCAGTTCTGGCAGCGCAAGACAGGAATCCAAAGAGCATTTTCAAGTCGACAGCAACAGAATGCTGGCTCTTAAATCAGGGAAAGCTGTTGGTGAGTGGATCAAGGGAACAAGGAGGCACTTTATTCGAGGCAAAAATTGAACCAGTGTTACCAACCGAAATTCCCAGGGTATATTTTGTTGAGAACAAGTTGCAGTTGTACCACGAGAGCTGGGGCCAGCCACCAGGACAGGAAGCATGTGCTAGCAAAAATACAAAGACTTGTGTCTGAATGTACCAAATGATGAAAAGAAGTTATGTGAGCCTTGCATCTATGGTAAAGCTCATAGAATGTCATTTGGCCATACAGAAAAATCGACCAAACCAGGGGAATTATTCTCAGCTGACGTTTGTGGTCCCTTTGAAAAGTCGTATACTAAGAAAAGGTATTTAGTTGTTTTCAAGGACAACTATACAAAGTTTCGGTATGGCTACTTGATGACAGAAAAATCAGAGGTAAAAGAAATGCTCAAAAAGGTACTTCAGCATGCAAAAATGTTAGGCCATTCGATCAGAGTAATGATTAGTGACAATGGAGGTGAAATGGACAACAACGAGATCAGAGAGATTTTGAGTAATGCTGGGGTCACACAGCGGTTGACAGCCCCATACACACCTCAACAAAACGCAATTTGTGAGAGAGACTTTCGCACAATTGTTGAAATGGCCAGAACATTAAATGTTCCGGAAAAACCAAATTAGCATTTGAATTCTTAAATTTTAAGAATTCAAATGCTAATTTGGTTTTTCCGGAAGCCATGTGGGCAGAGCTTGTAGCTACATCGTTGTACATACTAAATAGAACCGGAAAGTCGTCGGTAGAAAATGTAAGTCCCTATGAGCTATGGATTGGTAAAAAACCAAGAATTAAGCATCTGAGAATTATCGGTTCAGTCTGTTACGCCCACATTCCTGACAAAAGACGACAGAAAATGACGAGATAAAAGGGTACCTGATCGGCTACGACGGAGATGAGCGTTACCGCATCTGGGTTAAAGAACAAAATAAAGTCATTCTAAGCAGAGATGTCTTATTCCAGGAGAAGCTAAGTCAGTGTCAGTATGTGAAGTTGCCGCCCAAAGACTTGGAGGTTCAAGATGATGAAAAGAAAGGAGGCCAAGACAAATTTCCATAAGTTTGAGGGACCGTTCAAAGTTGTCTAAGCCGGCATATTTACAAGACTACCTTATGTTTGGAGAAGAATCAGTTCTTCAAATAACCACACCTGAAACTTATGAAGATGCTCTCTGTGGAAATGATAAAAGCCATTGGAAGGAAGCAATGGACAACGAAATAAGATCATTAAAGGAAAACCATACATGGAAGTTGACGAGTTTGCCTAAAGGATCTAGAGTGATACCGTCTAAGTGGGTTTTAGAGTTAAAATGAATCCAGATGGTTCAGTAGATAAGTACAAGGCCAGAGTTGTTATAAAAGGTTACAGCCAAAGGTATGGAGTAGATGTTAATGAAACCTCCAGTCCAGTAGGAAAACTAAGCACGATTCGAGCCATGCTGAGTGTTGCTGCAAAAGAAAAATTGCATTTGATTCAGTTTGACGTATCAACTGCATTTTTGTATGGACATTTAGATGAAGATATAGTTCAAGTTCAAGTTCAAAATAACCTTTATTTGCCATTTTCTGACATAAGGGTGGGTTACAAACAGTAAATTACATACTTTTTGCTCCTACAAAATAAGGTGAAAAATGCAAGTATCGTAACAAAAGAAAGTGCTAGTATAGAAAGTATAGTAAAGTATGCATTTTTGTATGGACATTTAGATGAAGATATATACATGGAGCAGCCAGAAGGATACACTGATGGAACCAAAAATAACAGTTACTGTTAAACCAGCATCTTATTTTTTAGGATTCGAAATTGAACGCTTCAAGGATGGTTCAATTAAAATTTGTCAGCAAGCATACGCAAGGAAGCTATTAGAGCGATTCAAGTTCAGTGAATGTAAACCATGATTAAGAATACTTTCCCATACAGAGAAGCAGTGGGAGCATTAATGTACCTGATGATAGGCACTAGACCAGATCTAGCATACAATGTGACTGTCTTGTCAAGAACTCTAAACTGTCCAAGTGCGGAAGATGTAGTGAGATTGAAAAGAGTGTTTCGCTATATAGCAGATACTTGTAATATGGGAATATGGTTTAGAGCAGATGGCAGCAGCAAGTTGAACTGTTACAGTGATGCAGATTTTGGGGGTTGCTACGAGACTGGTCGCTCTACTTCAGGAGTTGTAGTGACTGATGCAGGAGGAGCTGTATCATGGTTGTCCACAGCAAGTACCTATTCTTCAAATAGACAACCAAGCTACGATTCGTCTTTGCCATAATCCTGAGAACCATCACAGGACGAAGCACATCAGGATAAAATACTTCTTCATTAGAGAAAAGGTGTTGGAAGGAGCTCTACAAGTCAAGTATATCCCCACCGAAGACCAGACATCACGACCAAGCCACTTCCAAAACCTAGACTGGTGACTTTGAACAAGAAGTTGGGACTTTCGAATAATTTAGCATCCACGTAACTAAAGTTTGTTCATTGTGTAATTTTGTTTATATTATGTAACATTTAAACAAAAAGGGAAAGTTTTGAGATTCAGCGGGGAGTCACTTTAGGTATCTTCTTCTTAGTAGGTAGCAGCGACGACTATACAATGTATATCTACTATGTCATAGTAGATATATATATGTAGGTATATCTACAGGTTACAAATGTGTTAGGTTATTGTTCTAAGTCTGTTAACTTTTCTGATAATAATAAAGTTTTACATCGTTCTCAAGTTTCTCGTTCATCTTCTCAACAATCACTCTTTAATCTACAAATAAACTTAAAAGCTTTAGCGATTGGTTGGTTTTGATTTTTGTCTATTGCTATTCGCATTACAATGTTTCATAGCCTACGTAATAGAGTCACTTCGAAATAAGTAGAGTTTAACTTTAATTACATAGCCCTCGGGGAGCTCGTCCCATTTGTCATTTCAACGAGAAGGAAACTGGGGACGGGAAAGCACATTTACCAAAATGACAAACGCGAGCCGGGTGGGAGAGAGATGAGTGAAAAAGAAGTTGTATTACCCGAGACCTCTGGCTTTCAAAATGATAGACACCACCAGACCCACTCGGATT
>CAWUBA010000220.1:0-69843 GCA_963920205.1 Stenodema calcarata | reverse complement strand
CATCCTCACTCTACTAATTTTTCAAAATCGGGTATCGATTTTTTCACAAAACAAAATTGATACATTCCCAAAAACTAATGTTACATACATCATTATGTATTGTACCAGAGAGGTACTTGGCGTTATTTTGGATTTGGGTATCCAAATTTGACTTTTTCAAAAAAAAATTTGATACTTTTCAAAAACGACATCCACATGATGTCCTGAACCTGAAAAGTACCTCACTTGACGTAATTTTGGATTTGGGTATCCAAATTTGAGTTTTTCAAAAAATTTCGGTACTTCTCAAAAACGACATCCACATGATGTCCTGAACCTGAAAAAAGTACCTCACTTGACGTAATTTTGGATTTGGGTATCCAAATTTGAGTTTTTCAAAAAATTTCGGTACTTCTCAAAAACGACTTCTACACAATTTCCTGAACCAGAAAAGTACCCACACTTGGTATCATTTTGGATTTTCCAAAATTGGGTATCCAAATTTGAGTTTTTCAAAAAAAATGTTGGTACTTTCCGTTTTCCTCATAATAATAATGATTATAATTATAACAATTATTGTTTTAAATTGCTATACTTTAAAAAGAACCTTTTTATTTGGGTATAGTGATCAATATACCTACCAGAAGAAAATGAGTGAATTCATAGTAAATTTAGCTAATATTAGTGGAAGGTCCAACAACGTACTCAATGTCTGGTTACTTTGGTCTAGTGGTTAGTGCATCCGCCTACCATCTGGACATCCAGGGTTCGATTCCCTGGGCCACCATCAAAAGTATTCCTAATGTCTCATCATATCTGTAAAGAATCAACTTCGATTGATTCCTGTTCCCCAGATAATGCGTTGCAGCCAGTACGTTAACCTAGTGTGCAGATGGCATAGTTCCAGTGACCTTTGGGTTCCCATACCTCCCTCAGATTATCTGAGAGATAGGGGTGTGTGCCGCTAAAATGGTTAACAATACCAGGCTGTATACCAAAATCTGATCATTCAGTGGCTGGGATGACGGTTGATAACATGATGAATCAAATACGAGTACTCCCTCAGTTTATCTGAGATATAAGGTGGAATGATTTCTTACTTCCTTTTGTTTTACAGAAGTAATATGAAATAAAAGTTTCATTTACCACCTCCATTTTCATTACCCCCACCACTACAAAAATGTCATATCTCCTCCCTCTACCATTGATATATCAAATATAGAAGGCTGATGATCCCTCAATATAAAAGGCTGTGGTGATCCCCTCGATATAGAAGGCTGTGGTGACCCCTCGATATATAGAAGGCTGTGACTAGGGTTGCCAACCGTACTTTTTTGACTCCGAATAAAAGTTGGTAACCCTGGCTGTGACCCACCTATATAAAGGCTTCATGATTGAGATGAAATCATTAGTTCATCGACCACCAAGCAGTGAACATCTCTCTCGCGAAAATGGAGAATAGTGTTTGTGAAAAGTGTTTGAAGGTGATTCCTGTCAATCAATACTTGAGACATATTCTGGAATGTCGTGGCAATCTGGAATGTGTGTATTGCGGAAAAGAGTTTCAACTCCAACACCGTGCAAGTTTTGAAAGACATGAGAATAAATGTGGGGGACCACCTCTGGTTAAAAAACTCAAGCTGTGGGAACCGAAGAAGGGAGAGTTAATGGAAAAAATAGGAGGAGGTAAGGCTTATGAATATCATACCGCTTTTAAAAACCGACTGCAATCATGGTTTATTCGAAATGATTCGCCTGCTGATTTACCAACTTTTCTTTCGAAAATTCAGGAGGAGGTTAAAATCAAAATCAGAGAAGCTTTGAATGAATTCACATCGATCAAGGTCAATGTAATTGTTGAGTGTACGTTTAAAAATGTGAACGACGAAGTGCAAGATAAAGCATTCAAAACAAGAAATAAGGCTATACAAACTGATACAAATCTGGATGACGTGATCGAGAAATTTAACGAAAAATTGAAAAACGAAATGGAAGAGGCCCAACTGATGAAAAGTGGATGGTCTTTGAAAAATATAGACGGATTACGTTTAAGAATCAATAAAAACAATCCTCTTGTGGGAAGCACTTACATCCGCCTTCCAACTCAAATTGAAAGTAAAAAGGCTTGCGTAAATGTGAAGAATAATGACAAATTATGCTTCCAGTACTCCATTCTAGCCAAATTTATTACCAAAGATGCGCACCGTGTGAGCAAATATTTCAATCTTGAACATCCATATGACTTTTCATGCATCGATTTTCCAACACCTCTACACCAAATTAAAAAATTCGAGACTGCCAACAACATTTCGATCAATGTATATGGACTGGAGAAGGATTACAAAGTATATCCACTCAAAGTTGCTAAAGAAGAATTAGCTGATCATCGAGATCTTCTCCTCATAAATGACGACTCAGGTACACACCATTATGTTTACATAAAAAATTTCGAAAAATTGGTTGTGAGACAGTTGACAAAACACAATGGTCCAATAGTCGTCTGTAAAAGGTGTTTTACAAAGTTCGATGATCAATACGGTAAACCGAAAGAGGAAAAGTTGACTGAACATCTTGAATACTGCATGGAGAATAATGCGGTTAGAATAGAAATGCCTACGAAAAAACCATACATCGAGTTTGAACATCCTGAAAGAATCTTGAGAGTTCCGTACGTCATATATGCCGATTTTGAGGCAATATTGGAACCAGCAGCAGAAGAGCCTACGGAATCCTGCACCAAAACAATTCATAGACACGTACCAATGAGTTATTGTTTCTATGTTAAGAAATTGGATGAAGTTGAGGATGTGCAGTTAGACATACCATCGGAACCGATCGTCTACAGAGGAAAGGATGCAGTCTCTCACTTTGTTCAACAAATTAAAAAAATTGCAGAGACAATCTCGACAGCCTATTCAATGAAAATTCCAATGACCCCGCTCTCTAAAGAAAAAGAAACATACTTTCAATCTGCAGTGAAATGTTACTTATGTAACTTACAATTTACTGAAAATGATGGGAAAGTGCGTGATCATTGTCACATAACTGGTGAATACAGAGGTCCAGCACACAATAGTTGTAACCTGAGATGTCAGAATCCGAAATTTTTACCAGTCCTAATACATAATTTCTCGGGATACGACTCACATTTCGTTGTCAAGGAGCTTGGATACGACGAACGAGAGATTGAGGTTATCCCTAACTCCGAAGAAAAGTACATCTCCTTCACGAAAAAAGTAGCAGGAGGATTCAGAATACGATACATCGATACCTTTAGGTTCATGTCTGCAAGTCTAGACGCCTTGGCAAAAAACGTTCCTGAATTCAAAGAGACGTCAAAGTTTCACTCTCTTGAAGATGTGGCCCTAATGAAAAGAAAAGGAGTGTTCCCATATGAATACGTCTCGAGCTGGAAAAAGTTGGAAGAAACCTCTCTACCTCCTAAAGAAGCATTCTACAGCAAATTAAATAAAAGTGGTATCACGGATGAAGATTATCATCATGCAAAAACAGTATGGAATCATTTCAACTGTAATACTCTTGGAGAGTATAGCGATCACTACCTCAAAACAGATGTTCTCCTGCTAGCAGATGTTTTTGAAAATTTCAGAAGAACAATCCATAAAAGCCATAAACTCGACCCAGCTCACTACTTTACATTACCTGGGTTATCATGGGATGCCATGTTAAAATATACAGGAATCCGACTGCAACTTCTTACTGATTATGACCAGATTTTGATGATCGAAAAAGGAATAAGAGGTGGAATTTGTCAAGCCTCCCACAGATATGTGAAAGCAAACAACAAATATACAAAGGATTACAACCCCAATGAAGAATCCACATTCGTTACATACCAGGACTGCAACAACTTGTATGGATTCGCTATGTCGAAACCTCTACCGTACGGTGCATTCAAGTGGTGCGAAGAAGATGTTGATATATTGGCGATTAACGAAGATGATAAATATGGGTACATCATGGAAGTGGATGTCGAGTACCCTCAACACCTACACAATTCACACAATGATCTTCCGTTTCTTGCAGAAAATATTATTCCACCGGGGGATATGAACAAAAAACTTACTCCTCACCTGGGTAAGCGTGAACGCTATGTAGTACATTATATGGCGTTAAAACAAGCTATCACTCACGGGTTGAAAGTTACTAAAATCCACCGGATATTGAAATTCAATCAATCACGATGGTTAAAACCATACATAGACTTCAATACTGAATTAAGAAAAAGTGCTAAAAACAATTTTGAAAAAGACTTATTCAAGCTAATGAATAACGCTATTTTTGGAAAAACAATGGAGAACATTAGGAATCGGCTAGCCATAAAACTTGTGTCAGATCCTAAAAGACTGGAAAAACTTATTACAAAACCAGAATTTTTAGATTCAACCATATACAGTGAAAACCTAGCAGCTGTGCATATGGCTAAAAAGTCGGTTGTATTCAACAAACCAATATACATTGGTATGAGCATACTCGATATTTCAAAAATAACGATGTACGAGTATCATTATGATATAATGTTACCGAAATTTGGACATGAAAGATTGAAATTGTGCTATATGGATACAGATAGTTTTATATATGCGATGAAAACGGATGATTTATACCTCGAAATACTAAATATGATAGACTACATGGACACATCTGACTATCCTCAAGATCATCCATGCTTCTCTTTAAAAAATAAAAAAGTACTTGGTAAATTCAAAGATGAAATGAATGGGGAAACAATTTCCGCATTTATAGCTCTGAGAGCAAAAATGTATGAAATTCTGACAGAAGGAGGAAGAGAGATAAAGAAAATCAAGGGTATTAGCAGGAATGTGGTTGAAAAGGAGATAAAATTTGAAGAATATTACAACTCATTATTTTCAATGGATATAATCAGGAAGCAGATGGTTGTTATCCAGTCTAAAAAACACAACCTTTCAACGGTGCAAGTTAATAAAATTGCTTTATCCCCATTTGATACAAAAAGAAAAATATTGGGAGATGGAGTCTCAACAGTTGCTCATGGGTACTTGGAATAACTCAGACAGAACAAAATACTAAGTATAGAAAAATTGATGTATAAAACCATGTAATTAAATAATAATATCACGTATGTATAAAAATATGTAATTAAATAATTCTGTTAATATTTCTATTATCATTATGCGCCTTTGCCAGACTCACACCCCACAAATGCTCTTTTTGTATACATACCCTGTCCAAAATGATTTGGTTACAATGATCCCCAGGATCCTACAGTCAAAACAAACAGTCCTATTAGTGATGAAAAAACGGCTATTTAATTGAGATAGAAAAGAGTCAGCGAGAGCTGCCATTGGAAAACAATGTAACCAATCGGAAACACGGCAGAAACTTAAACGCCCGAAATGGTAGTTATGGTCATCTATGGACTTTTTTCTTACCGGAAACACGGCGTCCTCATTAGTCCCTTTTTTTTGCCCAAAAATGGTATAACCATTCCTTAGGGATGAGCCTACCGGAAACACGGCAATCCCTTAATTCAATGTCCAAAATGTTAGGTAGGTTATAGGCTATAGGTAGGTTATATCTATGGAAATGGTTTTACCAGAAACACGGCATCCCCAGTATTTCCCAATTTCGCCCAAAAATGGTATAACTATTTCTTAGTGATGCGCCTACCAGAAACAAAACGTCCCCTAGTAACACTAAAAACGTAATAATTATTTAAGAGATAGACTTGTATAAATGGGACTCTAGCGTAGTCGTTATGGCCCCAAGCAGTATGAATTTTTAGTATGTAAGTAGGACTCCATCGAAGTGCCTTCACCTTGACGCTGGTGATGGAGCTTTCAACTAAGAAAGGCACACACTATAAGTAACGCTATAAACGCGCAAAAAATTGATATAAAACCCCTTTGACGCTTTGAACTAAATTTAATATAGCAAATTTTGTATGTTCCACCACGGAGCCTGCAGTACCAGGACACCTCCCCACGGGAGGTTATTTTGATGTTTTTTTTATTTTTTATTTTTTTTTTTTTTAATCACTTTATTATTGAAGCGATGTAATTCATCCAGCAATGCTATAACATTTTGCCGATTAATTATATTACACGTTTATTCTTTACCACAAATAGTATGTATTAGGCGTCTAGTACTCCCGAATTAACAATTATATACCTATACGATTACATTTAGAACGAATGTAGTTAATACCACCGATGCTTTAGGAAATCTATTTCTCATTGTGTAGGAAATATTATGTACGAAATACAGGTAGAGATTGAACAAGGTTTTCCTGCCATGGTACTCTACCAAAGGTACCAAATCTATATATCCTAGCACACTACAAATTCGAACAGGTACGTATAATTTTTTTTTTTTTTTTTTTTTTTTTTTCTTTTTTTTTTATCCACTAGGTACCTATCATCATTATTATCACTTATTACCATTATTATCATTATTATCATTTTTCCATCACAAAAACAAGTAGGTACGTGTAGTGCGGGTCTGTGAATAATGATAGGTCGGCTAATGTGCAGTATGCGGTACTGTAAATAATGAACGGTAGGCTAATTCGCAGTACGACATATTGTAAATAAATCACTCCACCTCACCACCAATACAAGGTATGTATACAGCTGGTCTGACCCGGCGAGGTACGTGTATTGTGGGTCAGTGAATAATGACAGGTAGGATAATGTGCAGTGTACCATACTTTAAATAATGAAAGGTATGCTAATTCGCAGTATGACATACTGAAAATAATCACCCCACCACCACCACCACCCATACGAGGTATGTGTTTGGCAGGTGTGCCCCAGCAAGGTGCGTGTATTGCGGGTCTGCCCCTGCATTGCGGGTCTGCCCATGTATTGCGGGATTGCCTACTCTGACCTTGGCAGGGTGACCCCTGCGCCAGAATTCTCTTTTTCCCTCTACTATTGGAATCGCCCAAAGAAAAAAATTTTTTAACCCCCCCTCAAAATTTGTTGGTTTACGTTTCAAGATACGTAGATTCAGAAAATCGAATAAAAAAAAATCCGTCCGTCACCCGTACGCCGTACGCCGTACGCCGTCCCCCGTACGCCGTCCGGTGGATCAGAATTGTTCCGATGATATCGCTTACAAAGCTACTCATTGCCTCGCCCCCTTGAGTTGAGAGGGGATCGCCGTACAGAAGCGTGAAAAATTACTTGAACGGGAGACCCACCCACCGACGGTCACCCATCCAAGTAACATCCACGCCCGACGTCGCCTAACTTCCGTGATCTGACGAGAACGGGTTCTTTGCGACGCCTGCCCCGTACGGCTTTAAAAATTCTCATGAAACGGTGTAATTTTTAGTTCACTTTTGAATGACCTGAAAAATTACGAATCTTTTAAGACCAATTGGATTTTTTTGCGACCAGCCGTTCGTTCACAGTGACCGCGCAAATGTTTAGGAAAAACACTAAACTTTCGCGTCGAAAACGGCCGTTATGTGACCCAACCCCCAGACGCCCAGAATAAAACTACCTTTTTTCATCTTCCCGGTAAACTACAGTCTAGAAATTTTAACCGTGAGTCGGGGATAGACCACATTGCAATATTCACTCGGTTTCTCATCTGTAAAATTGTTTAATTAATACCTTTTTGTAATAATACAAATTAAATTTTGATGATGAGCTATTGACTTGAAATTTTAAAAATAGGTCAGAACTGGATCACAATGCAATATTCACTCGGTTTCTTGTCTGTAAAATTGTTTAAATAATACCTATTTGTTTAAACAAATTAAATTTTGATGATGAGCTAGATACTTGAAATTTTGAATATAGGTCAGAAATAGATGACATTTCAATATTCACTCGGTTTGTATGACATGGTATGAGTATGGTATGGTATATTATTGTATGTATGATTTGGTATAATACAGTATGGTATGATAGGAAAGAAATTCGTATGGTATGGTATGAGTACGGTGAGAATATGGTATGGTGCCGATTTGCAATACAGTCTGGTATAGACAGAAGGGTGATCTGCACAAGGAAGATAATAAACCGTTGTGTCAAGAATTTGCAAAGTTTTTTTTATTCGATTTTCTGAATCTACGTATCTTGAAACGTAAACCAACAAATTTTGAGGGGGGGTTAAAAAATTTTTTTCTTTGGGCGATACCAATGGTTCATTATCGAAGATAATAAACCAAAAACTCTGCAAATTCTTGACACAACGGTTTATTATCTTCCTTGTGCAGATCACCCTTCTGTCTATACCAGACTGTGTTGCAAATCGGCACCATACCATATTCTCACCGTACTCATACCATACCATACGAATTTCTTTTCTATATTACCATACTGTACTAAATCATACATACAATAATATACCTTACCATACTCATACCATGTCATACAAACCTAGTGAATATTGAAATGTCATCCATTTCTGACCTATATTTTAAATTTCAAGTATCTAGCTCATCAACAAAATTTAATTTGATTAAACAAATAGGTATTATTTAAACAATTTTACAGATGAGAAACCGGGTGAATATTGCAATGTGGTCTATCCCCGACTGACGGTTATAATTTCTAGACTGTAGTTTACCGGGAAGATGAAAAAAGGTAGTTTTATTCTGGGCGTCTGAGGGTTGGGTCACATAACGGCCGTTTTCGACGCGAAAGTTTAGTGTTTTTCCTAAACCTTTGCGCGCTCACTGTGAACGAACGGCTGGTCGCACAAAAATCCAATTGGTCTTAAAAGATTCGTAATTTTTCAGGTCATTCAAAAGTGAAATATACATTGCACGGTTCAGTTAAATATTTTGAGATATGACATTGTCGAAATTTTGAATTTCATTTGAACCCCTTCCCCTTGACCTAGGGTTATGAAAAGTTTCGAGGACCATTGTGGGGCTGTTCCAAACCCAGAAACCGAATTTCGTAATTTTATCTCAACGCTAACATGGCAAAGTGCCGCGGACGGCGTACGGCGGACGGACGGATTTTTGGTTTATTATCTTCGATAATGAACCATTGGAATCGCCCAAAGAAAAAAATTTTTTAACCCCCCCTCAAAATTTGTTGGTTTACGTTTCAAGACACGTAGATTCAGAAAATCGAATAAAAAAAAATCCGTCCGTCCGCCGTACGCCGTCCGCCGTACGCCGTCCCCCGTCCGCCGTCCCCCGCCCGCCGTACGCCGTCCGTGGCACTTTGCCCAGTTAGCGTTGAACTAAAATTACGAAATTTGGTTTCTGGGTTTGGACCAGCCCCACAATGATCCTCGAAACTTTTCATAACCCTAGGTCAAGAGGAAGGGGTTCAAAACGAAATTTAAAATTTCGACGATGTCTTATCTCCAAATATTTAACTGAACCGTGTAAATTTTAGTGCACCTTTGAATGACCTGAAAAATTACGAATCTTTTAAGACCAATTGGATTTTTGTGCGACCAGCCGTCCGTTCACAGTGACCGCGCAAAGTTTTAGGAAAAACACTAAACTTTCGCGTCGAAAACGGCCGTTATGTGACCCAACCCCCAGACGCCCAGAATAAAACTACCTTATTACATCTTCCCGGTAAACTACAGACTGGAAATTGTAACCGTGAGTCGGGGGTTGACCACATTGCAATATTCACTCGGTTTCTCATCTGTAAAATGGTTTAAATAATACCTTTTTGTAATAATACAAATTAAATTTTGATGATGAGCTATGGACTTGAAATTTTAAAAATAGGTCAGAACTGGATCACAATGCAATATTCACTCGGTTTCTTGTCTGTAAAATTGTTTAAATAATACCTATTTGTTTAAACAAATTAAATTTTGATGAGCTAGATACTTGAAATTTTAAATATAGTTCAGAAATGGATGACATTTCAATATTCACTCGGTTTGTATGACATGGTATGAGTATGGTATGGTATATTATTGTATGTATGATTTGGTATAATACAGTATGGTATGATAGGAAAGAAATTCGTATGGTATGGTATGAGTACGGTGAGAATATGGTATGGTGCCGATTTGCAACACAGTCTGGTATAGACAGAAGGGTGATCTGCACAAGGAAGATAATAAACCGTTGTGTCAAGAATTTGCAGAGTTTTTTTTATTCGATTTTCTGAATCTACGTATCTTGAAACGTAAACCAACAAATTTTGAGGGGGGGTTAAAATTTTTTTTTCTTTGGGCGATTCCAATGGTTCATTATCGAAGATAATAAACCAAAAATCCGTCCGTCCGCCGTCCGCGCCACTTTGCCCAGTTAGCGTTGAGTTAAAATTACGAAATTTGGTTTCTGGGTTTGGACCAGCCCCACAATGGTCCTCGAAACTTTTCATAACCCTAGGTCAAGGGGAAGGGGTTAAAAACGAATTTTGAAATTTTGAAAATTCCAAAACTCGAAAAATTCATATAGAACGGTGTGTTTTTTATTTCATTTTTAGATAGAGTTTATTCCTAAGAATTTTTTAAGGCCATCCGCAGCTTTGTACGACCAGCCGTTCGTTCACAATGACGGCTCAAAGATTGTGCCTCACAACACGATCGTGAATCAAACTGTTGAAATACAGGTCCATTTTCATACTAACAAGCTCTTTGGAACATCATATGGCTTAAATGAAGTCGAGTTTGTTGTTCTGAGGTGCGTTTCGTGCTACGGAAATGAAGGTAATTTCGAATGTTTGTTGGTAGGTACTTCTTTTATAGAAAAATTATTAGGTACCGACGTTGTATTAAAAACCTCAGAATTATATGGTATTAATTACCATAATTAATAATAATTATTATTAATAATAAATACAAATGATTAATACCTAACAATAAATCATAATAATTTTCACTAGGTACTTGATAAAATTATTAATAATTAGCGATAATAATTATTCATAATAATAATAATTATGAATCCTTAAATGTTCGATTAATTATTAATCTAACATTTAGGATCTAGACATTTAGACCTAATGATCTAAACAGAATGGTGATCCGTACAAAGAAGATAATGAACCGTTGTGTCAAGAATTTGCAGAGTTTTCTTCTTGTCTCGCATTATATCATGCTGCAAATGTGATCTTTTATTTTTCACCCCAACAGTTCGTGATCCCTGCAACCCATTGACTTCATTCGACCGAAATTTCATAATATTGCAGGATTGTAGAATATTAATCATCAGAACTGTACTGTTTATACCTAATTCCTTTAACCAATCTTTTAAAGTGTAACATTTCGTTTATTCGGTTTCATAACCCAGTACCTTGATTCAGTGAAATGGATAAGATGAGGCCTGAGGAGCTGAATACTAATCCAAAGGGAGACACTTCCTGAGGAGCCTAAGGCAACAGACTGTCCAATGGAGCTTGCTTGCATTGACACTAGTGACCCCGTGCCTGCCTTCGAGCGCCACAATCAATATTCATCCTTCTCTCTGGAAATCTGGAATTTTCCCCTAATAACCGCTAAGGTGTGGGAGAATACGTACCGCAAGTACAATGTTGTGACCAAAGGTACTTACTTGCTAAGTGGTGCATGATACCAATCATCTGTTTCCACCGGAACAAGGGTTTTAAACATAATGATATTTGATAAAATGTGAAAGGGAAATTTAGTACCTGGACGTGGCAAATACATTAAACCCATTTTGAGTTCAAAAATTGAAAATGATTTAATAATCCAACATACGTGTATTTAGGAATTCACGGAGAACGGGGCAAATTATTACGCCTATAAATTGATTTAATTGAAATGTTTTGTTAACGACTCAAAATTACGATTTAGGTACTACGATTTTGTTACAAATGGTTCACCGATACAATACTCTGCAAATTCTTAACATAATTTTTTTTTTTTTTTAATATTAATATTAAATTGCTCATCTAAATCTAATCCTATATGTTAATTAACATATAGGATTAGATTTAGATGAGCAATTCGGCTCCGATGACATTACATCACATACACGTATAATTAATAGGAATAAATTGAATTGTTTACAATGGAACGCTAGGTCGCTGATACCAAACAAAGGCGAACTGGAGCACTTTCTGTTTACGAGTAATATCAATTTAGTTTTTCTAAGTGAAACCTGGCTGCATCAAAATACTATTGTAAATTTCACTTCGTTTAACATGCTGAGGTGTGATAGATTTGACGGATACGGAGGGGCTGCCCTGCTTATAAGCGACACGGTACCATACGAAGATATAACGCAACAATTACACACATTGACGGATTTACAAGCAGTCGGAGCTAAACTCCGATTTCCGATTGGATCCACCCTTCACGCCGTCAGCTTGTACAATCATAATCGGTCATCAGTGAGTTCGGGTGAGTGGGAGAGTTTTTTTGGGTCAATTCCGACTCCAAGAATTGTATGCGGCGACTACAATGTACATCATACTTGTTTCGGATCTGGGTACACATCGAGGAAAGGCGAGCATTTGGTTGACGCTTTAGAACAAACCGATCTCATTTTTCTAAACACGGGTGGGCCTACTCTTGTTCCAAGGATAAATTCCACGACTCAATCGGCCGTGGATATCACTCTCTGTTCTCCGTCGGTGGCTGGTGATATGGAATGGAACATACTAACCGATCCATTCGGATCAGATCATTACCCCATTGTTTTCAGTACAGGATCGTTTATAGTGCCTGATAGAGTGATCATGCCTACTCGAAAATGGAAGACAGAAGAAGCAGACTGGGTCCTTTTTAGACAGGTGCTATCTGATTCAGGAAATCAAACTTGTGACGATCTTTCCTATACGGAACTAGAAAGGAAGATCACTGATGCCTGTGATCAAGCGATACCAAAAACAAAACCGTACGTTGTGAGTAGGTCTGGTGCGCCTTGGTGGAATGATCAATGTCAAGCAGCACTGGACAGAAGAACGCTGTCTGGAGCACGGTATGGAAGAAACCTATCTGCTGTAAATTTTCAGGAATATAAGCGAGATGATACAAATTTTAAACACACCGTAAGGAACGCCAAACGAGAGAACTGGAAGCAATATTGTATGGCACTGACGCGATGTACTCCCATTAAAGAAATATGGAGGAAATTTAGACGCTTAAAAAATAGGAAGACAGGTAACTCCCCACCGACTGAACCGGGCCAATGGATCGAAGATTTATTGGACAATTACGCACCACCAAATGCCCCCAATAGGATGTGTTTCCCACACATGGATGTATTTGAGCAATCGGATCACTTCTTGTTGAGACCGTTCACGGAAAGTGAACTGCACATCGCTCTGCGTCAACACAACAACACAGCACCTGGCTTGGACAAGGTAACATACCCAATACTAGCAAACCTTCCGCTTGAGTACAAACAACAACTCCTGTCTCTATACAATAAATTTTGGACCGAAGGATTGTTTCCAGCAGAATGGTCTAAGGTAGAGCTCGTTCCATTGCTGAAGCCAGGTAAACATCCAACGGAGTGGACATCATACAGGCTTATTTCACTCATGTCGTGCAACTTGAAGACTCTAGAACGACTCATCAAACACAGGTTAGAGTGGTGGGCTGAACACAATGAAAAGCTGCCTAAGAGTCAGAATGGTTTCAGATCCTGTCATTCAGTTTACGACTGCATGACGAAAATAGTTTGCAGCATCCACCATTCTCTTGCTAACAAAAAAATCACCCTGGGACTGTTCTTGGATTTTTCACGTGCGTATGACTCAGTTCAATACGACGTTCTTGATGAGAGACTGAGAACATTGGGTTTACCCAATCAGCTTATAAAGAATCTAATGGCACTCATGACTAACCGAGAAGTATTTATAAGAGTAAATGGTCAACATTACGGGAAGAGAGTTGTGAACCAGGGCCTATCGCAAGGAGGAATATTGAGCCCGTTGTTATGTGCACTATACGTTGGAAGTCTGGAATCGAACGTACCCGACGGTGTTCACATGTTGCAATACGCAGATGATGTTTGCACATACGTTGAATGTGATACCATCGAGGACGGTCTTGCGTTGTTGGACAGGTTTGTAAAAAACTCTGCAAATTCTTGACACAACGGTTTATTATCTTCCTTGTGCAGATCACCCTTCTGTCTATACCAGACTGTATTGCAAATCGGCACCATACCATATTCTCAACGTACTCATACCATACCATACGAATTTCTTTCCTATCATACCATACTGTATTATACCAAATCATACATACAATAATATACCATACCATACTCATACCATGTCATACAAACCGAGTGAATATTGAAATGTCATCCATTTCTGACCTATATTTAAAATTTTAAGTATCTAGCTCATCGTCAACATTTAATTTGTTTAAACAAATAGGTATTATTTAAACAATTTTACAGACAAGAAACCGAGTGAATATTGCATTGTGATCCAGTTCTGACCTATTTTTAAAATTTCAAGTCCATAGCTCATCATCAAAATTTAATTTGTATTATTACAAAAAGGTATTATTTAAACAATTTTACAGATGAGAAACCGAGTGAATATTGCAATGTGGTCTATCCCCGACTCACGGTTAAAATTTCTAGACTGTAGTTTACCGGGAAGATGTAAAAAGGTAGTTTTATTCTGGGCGTCTGGTGGTTGGGTCACATAACGGCCGTTTTCGACGCGAAAGTTTAGTGTTTTTCCTAAAACTTTGCGCGGTCACTGTGAACGAACGGCTGGTCGCACAAAAATCCAATTGGTCTTAAAAGATTCGTAATTTTTCAGGTCATTCGAAGATGAACTAAAATTTACACGGTTCAGTTAAATATTTGGAGATAAGACATCGTCGAAATTTTAAATTTCGTTTTGAATCCCTTCCCCTTGACCTAGGGTTATGAAAAGTTTCGAGGATCATTGTGGGGCAGGTCCAAACTCAGAAACCAAATTTTGTAATTTTAGCTCAACGCTAACTGGGCAAAACGGCGTGGACGGCGGACGGCGGACGGCGTACGGCGTACGGGGGACGGCGTACGGCGTACGGCGGACGGACGGATTTTTTTTTATTCGATTTTCTGAATCTACGTATCTTGAAACGTAAACCAACAAATTTTGAGGGGGGGTTAAAAAAATTTTTTCTTTGGGCGATTCCAATGGTTCATTATCGAAGATAATAAACCAAAATCTCCTTAGTTGGTCGAGGTATATGGGTATCTCCCTGTCGGTTGAAAAATCGTCCCCTTCACTCGAAAAAGACGGCTTAATATTGGCAGTAGGGTGGCTCTGGGTGGTCGTCAATTCCCAGTACAAAACAGGGTCAGATTCTTGGGACTGTGGTTGGACAAAACGCTGACCTGGAAGACTCATATCCAAAGCGTCCTCGATAAGTGCGAAAAATATTTCAATATTTTGAAAATGGTTGCGCATGATAAATGTGGAGCCGATCCAACAGTGTGTCTTCTATACTATAAAGCAACTGTACGTGCAATAATAGATTTTGGAAGTGTGTTCTATGGGCAAGCTTGTAAAACGAACTTGGCAAAAATAGACAGAATGCAATATAAAAGCCTAAGAATATGTTTAGGAATGGTGAAAACTACACCAATTCACGCTCTGCTGGGAGAGGCTGGTGAGCTGCCACTGCAAGAGAGGAGAAGCATGCTGGCTGATCGTTACGTGCTCCGAATGAGAAGCTTGCGAAGTTTATTGCTGGACGACATTCAAGCGCTAGCCGCCGATGTTAGAAACAACCCTCGTTGGACTTGCAGAGCAGTTCCTCCTGTTGTGGCTGGATACAATCAGAGCTACTGCGATACCTCAAGTATGTGGATAGGGAACCGGCCGCCCCAGTATGAGATTGCATTAGAAACTACTGTCATGAGGGTTGAGGTACATCGATACCTGACACCTCGAGAAGTTTCGCCGATTGAAATAAACAGCCTTTTCATGGAATACTTGACGTCATGGTGGCCGCAACATTTGAAGATCTTTACAGACGGAGCAAAATTTGAAAATGTAGCAGGCTGCGCCATCCTCGATATTACCAATAATTGTTCTAAGACCTTCAAACTCCCGAATTATTGCTCAAGCTACTCTGCGGAAGTGCTGGCCATAGTAAAAGCACTGAAATATGCCCTAGGCCTAACTGGAGGTAGGCATAGCAACTCAAACATCACCGCTATAGCGGTTTTCTCCGACTCTCTGAGCGCATTGAATTTTTTGAAAACAGGAGGAGGAAAGCGTGCTCATCACCCACTTTTTGCGGAAATCCTAGACCTACTTGCCCGGCTGGAGCACCAAGGTATCAATGCTACTTTCATCTGGATAAAAGGGCATAACAACATCCGATATAATGAGAAGGTTGACATGCTAGCAAAAGCAGGGGCGTTTCGAGGGACGATAAGTTCAGACTACATCCCCAAGGAGGATTTCTTCCGAGCACTAAACGAGCACCACCGAAATGTTTGGAAACAAGAGTACCACAGTTCTGGAAATGGGAGCTTCTATAAATCTGTCCAGCCAGCCCCCCCCCCCCCCCCTAAGGCCATGGTTTGTCGGCGTTACATCGAACCGTCGTGAAGTAAGTACAATTTGTCGATTAAGGAGCAACCACGGACTTTGCGATGCTTATAAGTATCGCTTCTTCAGGGAGGAGCATTCGGCTTTGTGCGCAGACTGTCAAATGGAGGAGGGCACCTTGGAACACCTCATCATGACCTGCGAGAATTACTCCTCTGCTCGATGTGACATGTTCAATGACGTTACTTCGCTACTGACACTACCATTCAATTACAGAGACTTGATTAGCAATAAATTGGCATTACTTAGGATCTACAGTTTCATTACAACTATAAGTAAGGAAATTTGATGTGAACGCCCAATCATGTATGCACTCTTGTTATAGTTTTACATATAATATATGTAATTGTTATGTTTGTACCTATGTATGTTTATTAGAAATAAAGAAACTTTTTTTTTTTTTTTTATTAAATCTTTATTTGGCATTATACTAGGTATATACAGCCATGTTATTAGTACATATTATGTACTAATAACATGGCTGTATATACCTAGTATAATGCCAAATAAAGATTTAATAAAAAAAAAAAAAAAAAAGTTTCTTTATTTCTAATAAACATACATAGGTACAAACATAACAATAGCTTCACAAGAAAATATTCCCCTATGTGGGCTAGAAGCCCGAGTTAGGGAGAAGAGTCCAGTACCTAGCTATACACAGGTCTCTCATGAACTGAACAAAATTAAATAAGAACTTCTTTGTTGTCCAAAAAACATACATAACTCTTACCAGATTAATTACCTAATTAATAATTATTAACAAAGAAATTATTGAATTATTTTTACAGAAATTAGTAGATTACCTACTACTGTTTGAAATGCTGTCAGTGAAATGGGATTTCAACAACTTGTTGACACGTTGTGGATTCTCCAGGAGGCTAATTTTCAAGCTGTTTGGTAACGCGTTGTAACATTTAGCCCCAAAATACCTATAGCTATTAATCCCAGCAGTTGTGGCACAGCGGGGGAGGATCATGGATCCAAAGACCTGATAACGGGTCGGAGGATCATGTCGGGGTAGGGAAAAAGACCTTTCCCTCAAAACCTGTCGAATCGAGGAAAGCACCCTGAGATGATTGAAGTCTAAGACGTGGGCCCTCTGAAATAATAGTGGCGTGTGCTCCAGATAGCTGCTCTTCGTTACAATTCTTATCAAAGCTTTCTGGGTACGCCTTATTGGGTCCAGCGTGGTGGCATATGCGCCGCCCCAAGCCGGCAGGCCGTAGAGGAGCACAAATTGAGCCAGCGCAAAATATACCATCCTAAAAACCCGCAAACAGACAATCTTTCTCATCCTAGCAAATTCATATATAAGTTTTTTTAATTTTATGTGCACATTATCTACCTGCTGTTTCCATTTCATTTGACAATCAAAGGTTACTCCTAGGTATCTAACTTGACAATGGTTTATTATCTTCTTTCTGCAGATTACCCTTCTGTCTAGATCACTGAATGGTAGATTGATTATTATTATTTAAAGTACTCAAATTTCGTAAGTATAATAGGTAGGTATGAGAACAGGACGTAATACGACCTCCCTACCCTGTGGGTAAGGGGGTACTCACGGGTTCAAAAACATTAATTTTTCAAATGTACCCATTATTAATTATGATTTTTGGTTTATTATCTTCAATAATGAACTATTGGAATCGACCAAAGAAAAAATTTGTTTAACCCCCCTCAAAATATGTTGGTTTACGTTTCAAGATACGTAGATTCAGAAAATGGAATAACAAACCGCAAATTCATGACACAATAGTTTATTATCTTCTTTGTACAGATCACCCCTCCGTCTACATCACTGAATGATAGATGAATTATTATAAATTTATGATAAATTAATAATTAATAATTATTATTATTATGAATTATTATTAATCATTAAAAATTATCATCAAGTAGTGTGCATTATATTTAATTACCTTTTGTTAGTTATGAATATTTTTGGTTTATTATCTTCGATAATGAACCATTGGAATCGCCCAAAGAAAAAAAAATTTTAACCCCCCCTCAAAATTTGTTGGTTTACGTTTCAAGATACGTAGATTCAGAAAATCGAATAAAAAAAAATCCGTCCGTCCGCCGTACGCCGTACGCGGAACTTTGCCCAGTTAGCGTTGAGATAAAATTACGAAATTCGGTTTCTGGGTTTGGAACAGCCCCACAATGGTCCTCGAAACTTTTCATAACCCTAGGTCAAGGGGAAGGGGTTCAAAATGAAATTCAAAATTTCGACAATGTCATATCTCAAAATATTTAACTGAACCGTGCAATGTATATTTCACTTTTGAATGACCTGAAAAATTACGAATCTTTTAAGACCAATTGGATTTTTGTGCGACCAGCCGTTCGTTCACAGTGAGCGCGCAAAGGTTTAGGAAAAACGCTAAACTTTCGCGTCGAAAACGGCCGCTACGTGGGCCAACCCCCCAGACGCCCAGAATAAAACTACCTTTTTTCATCTTCCCGGTAAACTACAGTCTAGAAATTTTAACCGTGAGTCGGGGATAGATCACATTGCAATATTCACCCGGTTTCTCATCTGTAAAATTGTTTAAATAATACCTATTTGTTTAAACAAATTAAATTTTGATGATGAGCTAGATACTTGAAATTTTAAATATAGGTCAGAAATGGATCACAATGCAATATTCACTCGGTTTCTTGTCTGTAAAATTGTTTAAATAATACCTATTTGTTTAATCAAATTAAATTTTGATGATGAGCTAGATACTTGAAATTTAAAATATAGGTCAGAAATGGATGACATTTCAATATTCTCTAGGTTTGTATGACATGGTATGAGTATGGTATGGTATATTATTGAATGTATGATTTGGTATAATACAGTATGGTATGATAGGAAAGAAATTCGTATGGTATGGTATGAGTACGGTGAGAATATGGTATGGTGCCGATTTGCAATACAGTCTGGTACAGACAGAAGGGTGATCTGCACAAGGAAGATAATAAACCGTTGTGTCAAGAATTTGCAGAGTTTTTATAAATTATTATTAATCATTAGGTATCCATTAACTTGAAATTTGAAAACCAAATGCTGTTCGAATCAACTGAGCCTGGTCGTACAAAGCTGCGGATGGTCTTAAAAAATTCTAAAAAATAAACTCTATCTAAATCTGAACTAAAACATACCGTTTTACTTGAATTTTCCGTGTTTTGAAATTTTCAATAATTAATAATAATTTACACTACTTGATAATAATTATTATTAATTAATGATAAATAATAATAATAATTAATATAATATTTAGTGATCCAGACAGAAGGGTGTTCTTCACAAACATGATAATAAACCGTTGTGTCAACAATTTGCAGAGGTTTTTCATTTTATTTTCTGAATCCACGTATCTTGAAACGAAAACCATCAAATTTTCAGGGGGGTTAAGAAATTTTTCTCTTTGGTCGATTCCAATGGTTCATTGCCAAGGGTAATGTACCAAAACACATGATTTTAACACTTTTCTGTCAAATCAACCACTTCAGGTAATTCGTTTAATGGTTTTTGGCATAAGTTTACGTTGTCTTGATCTTTTTGTTACGTTTTTATTTTCATTATATGGCTCTAAAACAAAGGCGATTCCTTTCTATCGCCTGACTTTCTTATCAGATCGTTTTTCAATCCTCTTTGCTCATAAAAGCGAGTTTAGGTAGGTACATGAAATTCCTTTCCTTTAGTAACCATTCTCGTAATTTTTAGACGTGTTTTGGTTATTATAACTCGTTTCAACATTTTTCTGCGCGTCAAATATGAAAACAGAAATATGTTGAAATATCTATGTTCTTGGTCGAGTTCTCAAAGTCACATTAGCCATGTCGAAGCAGTAAATGTTTCATGTTTTCCACCTGTTCATGGAAATTTATAATTGACTACACGTACGTGTTTGCTTGAACATACCTAATCCCCAATTGTTGCTGACGTTTCCCCAAACTGGATGTTTGGTTTTGTCCCATTGAGTGACGAACTGAGTAATGCCTGTACAGTTGGCTGACCCGTGTGTTGCACAGGATTCTATTAGGTTGGTTGGCTATATTATGAAACAAACGTCACATTGCCGCTCCTTCCATCCCAATACTATGGAAACAATTATACTGGGACTTCTTAACATTTCTCTGTGTTGATCGTTAAAAAATAAAACTGTTCTCGATCTTTTGTCTGGTTCCGGAAACCACACAAATATTTCTACAACGTTTACCCTCGCATCTCAGAACTATCGTATGCATTCGTATTCGATACTGGACTTAACCCAGTTTTGGGAGGATTGCGATTGTCTATTGTTATTCACTGTCATATAGGTATGTTTGATATTTTCCCTCCATCCCTACCTATGTTATTGAATGAACCCCTATCATTGTTATATCCCGACGCAATCAGTAGCGACCAATCAAATCAAAAACGTCGGATTCATCAACATTTAAATTATTCAATTGTAAGGCTTTGGAGAGCACTGGTTATCAATTATGACTTGATATCAACTAAATGCGGTGAAATGGCGAAAACTCAACATTGCGGCCAGAAAATATCATTTTCGTCTGCTACCTACTAGAGTACGTTGCTTACAGTTCAGAACTCGCATCTCGTTAAATAGCAAATAAACTCAAATAGCGGATTATCAAGTACCTATTTATAAAGAACCCTCGCTTCTAGATTGTTAAAATAGATCGCATGGCATCCTGGAAAACCCATCGATTTTAAAGAATAATGACCATACAAACAATACTCGTCAATTGAAAGTTTTGGAGATATGAATGATTGAAAACATATTTCAACTCCTAACATCTACTGAGTGTTGGAAAAAGTCTATAGATCATCCTCGTCCTCATCAGCACTCATCTACCGATTTTTCAAATTCTATGTTAATTCTAACTGGGTACATTGGACGTAAACCATAGGTACATTTCTACGGTGGTCGAACGACTCTCATAGACGTTTTCAAGGTCCATTGCTGAGAATGATGGACCTTTATAGGGTCCATGTTCGTTCAAAATCACTATTTCAATTTTACTGTTACTCAAAATGATGCCATATTTATTCAACATGTCTTGGGCATTTTTTTGTCATTTGGGAGATTTTAATTTAAGGAGAGATTGATATTCAAGTTCGATAAGTTAAAATTTTGGAATAGTAGGTAGCCGGAAGTTCATAGTGAAATAAGAACGCTATACTATCCTTATTCAACTATCAAGAAGACACGTGAGCCAATCAGTTTGCGTTTTGTTATCATTTTAAAATAAGATAAAAGGTGGTTTTGAGTAATCCTGTGTGAGCTTCAGCAATCGTAGGGCCGAAATGTGCACTCAATTTTAAACTATTCAATACATCTAGGCCCACCTTGGTATAAGTTGTTCAGAGAAGAATGAGGGATTCTTGGAGTGGAAGAGCTGTCACTTGGGTTTTTCTGTTAAGCTGGAAGAGAAAACTAAACTCACACTTTAAGATGTTGCCGTAGCCTACACTGAAACTCGAATGAGAAGCAAAGGGAGTTAAAAGTCTTATGTTGACGGGTGGAGGTGACGTAGAGGAGCTGAGTCAGGACGCCTACGGACGACGGCTGCGGGAGCCTTCAAGTCCATATAAGATACGGAAAGGTCATCAGCCCACGGGGTATTATATGGAGACTCACTCCGATTGGTGGAGACTTGAGAAGGAAATTTGCAGGCTGCAGGCGGTGAGGACTCGACCTTAGGGAGTCGTCCGTGGATGATTCGGGATCGTCTACCCTTCGTCTCGCAAGCGTCATAGGTCTCCTGCCCATTCATGCGAGATCAACAACACTAGCGAAGGTTGGCAACGATGCCATTCATGAACCACCTAGAGCCGGCTCAAAGAGTGCTCCGAGACGGCGCAATTACTTGCGATTTAGTCTACATGAGCCGGTCAATTAGCAAGTGATACCAATTATGTCAATATTCCTGATTCCCGTTCCCGAATCCACTGTACCGCTCATAACTTCAAACTGAGTCGTTGGACTTGGAACAGTGATCACCTACAAGTGAAGATCACATCCCAGTTCC
Source organism: Stenodema calcarata (assembly GCA_963920205.1). Taxonomy (NCBI): domain Eukaryota; kingdom Metazoa; phylum Arthropoda; class Insecta; order Hemiptera; family Miridae; genus Stenodema; species Stenodema calcarata. Next base: position 47,344 of record CAWUBA010000220.1, on the reverse strand, counting down.
TTGAAACTACGATCGTATCATATACCCACAACCCCCTCTCACCCTTAGTCACCCTCGGTTTCACCTAATATGTTTCCTCTGTTACACCAGCAGGGAGCTTTACGCTTCTTTCAATGCTGTTGGCGGGAGCTTTTTGCCAGATGAACAAGCCTGAATTGAAGCATTACTATATTATAAGTATTACTGGTGGTCACGAGTAATCAGTAGTGGTACACCTATAATGAAGTAATGCTTCAATTCAGGCTTGTTTATGTGGCAAAAAGCTCCCGCCAACAGCATTGAAAGAAGCGTAAAGCTCCCTGCTGGTGTAACAGAGGAAACATATTAGGTGAAACCGAGGGTGACTAAGGGTGAGAGGGGGTTGTGGGAAGGAGACAGGGAACAGGAAAACATTGACGGTGGAGGTTAGGGGTAGGAGGATCAGGTTTCAATATGCATACTCGACAGCGAGGTGCGAAGCACCGAGCATCCTATATATGTGGCTGGCGGGCAAAATGGATATCATTCCTTTTTGCGGCTGAGGTTTTTTGGCGGGTCAGTTTTTACAACGGAGTTGTTTTTGGGGGGATATCACATCTTTTTGCATGGCTAGTTTTTGAGTGGTACTTATACAATACGGTTCCATTTCCTATCGATCCTTAAACAGGCGCCACTCTACGACAATTTTTCTGACCACCGTTCAACTTTGATGTTTTCGGAAATTAGCCAAATCAGTAGATGTGGAATTTATTCACGTATTTTGGTTTATTATCTTCGATAATGAACCATTGGAATCGCCCAAAGAAAAAAAAATTTTAACCCCCCCCTCAAAATTTGTTGGTTTACGTTTCAAGACACGTAGATTCAGAAAATCGAATAAAAAAAACTCTGCAAATTCTTGACACAACGGTTTATTATCTTCCTTGTGCAGATCACCCTTCTGTCTATACCAGACTGTGTTGCAAATCGGCACCATACCATATTCTCACCGTACTCATACCATACCATACGAATTTCTTTTCTATCTTACCATACTGTACTAAATCATACATACAATAATATACCTTACCATACTCATACCATGTCATACAAACCGAGTGAATATTGAAATGTGATCCATTTCTGACCTATATTTAAAATTTCAAGTATCTACCTCATCATCAAAATTTAATTTGTTTAAACAAATAGGTATTATTTAAATAATTTTACAGACAAGAAACCGAGTGAATATTGCATTGTGATCCAGTTCTGAACTATTTTTAAAATTTCAAGTCAATAGCTCATCATCAAAATTTAATTTGTATTATTACAAAAAGGTATTATTTAAACAATTTTACAGATGAGAAACCGAGTGAATATTGCAATGTGGTCTATCCCCCACTCACGGTTAAAATTTCTAGACTGTAGTTTACCGGGAAGATGAAAAAAGGTAGTTTTATTCTGGGCGTCTGGAGTTGACCCACGTAGCGCCCGTTTTCGACGCGAAAGTTTAGTGTTTTTCCTAAACCTTTGCGCGCTCACTGTGAACGAACGGCTGGTCGCACAAAAATCCAATTAATCTTAAAAGATTCGTAATTTTTCAGGTCATTCAAAAGTGAACTAAAAATTACACGGTTCAGTTGAATATTTCGAGATATGACATCGTCGAAATTTTAAATTTCGTTTTGAACCCCTTCCCCTTGACCTAGGGTTATGAAAAGTTTCGAGGATCATTGTGGGGCTGGTCCAAATCCAGAAACCAAATTTCGTAATTTTAGCTCAACGCTAACTGGGCAAAGTGCCACGGACGGCGTACGGCGTACGGCGTACGGCGGACGGACGGATTTTTTTTTATTCGATTTTCTGAATCTACGTATCTTGAAACGTAAACCAACAAATTTTGAGGGGGGCTTAAAAAATGTTTTTCTTTGGGCGATTCCAATGGTTCATTATCGAAGATAATAAACCAAAAACTCTGCAAATTCTTGACACAACGGTTTATTATCTTCCTTGTGCAGATCACCCTTCTGTCTATACCGGACTGTGTTGCAAATCGGCACCATACCATATTCTCACCGTACTCATACCATGCCATACGAATTTCTTTTCTGTCTTATCATACTGTACTAAATCATACATACAATAATATACCTTACCATACTCATACCATGTCATACAAACCGAGTGAATATTGAAATGTCATCCATTTCTGACCTATATTTAAAATTTCAAGTCCCTAGCTCATCATCAAAATATCATTTGTTTAAACAAATAGGTATTATTTAAACAATTTTACAGACAAGAAACCGAGTGAATATTGCATTGTGATCCATTTCTGACCTATATTTGAAATTTCAAGTATCTAGCTCATCATCAAAATTTAATTTGTTTAAACAAAAAGGTATTATTTAAACAATTTTACAGATGAGAAACCGAGTAAATATTGCAATGTGGTCTATCCCCGACTCACGGTTAAAATTTCTAGACTGTAGTTTACCGGGAAGATGACAAAAGGTAGTTTTATTCTGGGCGTCTGAGGGTTGGGTCACATAACGGCCGTTTTCGACGCGAAAGATTAGTGTTTTTCCTAAACCTTTGCGCGCTCACTGTGAACGAACGGCTGGTCGCACAAAAATCCAATTGGTCTTAAAAGATTCGTAATTTTTCAGGTCATCCAAAAGTGAACTGAAAATTACACGTTTCAGTTAAATATTTTGAGATATGACATTTTCGAAATTTTAAATTTCGTTTTGAACCCCTTCCCCTTGACCTAGGGTTATGAAAAGTTTCGAGGACCATTGTGGGGCTGGTCCAAACCCAGAAACCGAATTTCGTAATTTTAACTCAACGCTAACTGGGCAAAGTGGCGCGGACGGCGTACGGCGTACGGCGGACGGACGGATTTTGGTTTATTATCTTCGATAATGAACCATTGGAATCGCCCAAAGAAAAAAATTTTTTAACCCCCCCTCAAAATTTGTTGGTTTACGTTTAAGACACGTAGATTCAGAAAATCGAATAAAAAAAAATCCGTCCGTCCGCCGTACGCCGTCCGCCGTCCACGCCGTTTTGCCCAGTTAGCGTTGAGCTAAAATTACGAAATTCGGTTTCTGGGTTTGGACCAGCCCCACAATGGTCCTCGAAACATTTCATAACCCTAGGTCAAGGGGAAGGGGTTCAAAACGAAATTTAAAATTTCGACAATGTCATATCTCAAAATATTTACCTGAAACGTATAATTTTCAGTTCACTTTCGAATGACCTGAAAAATTACGAATCTTTTAAGACCAATTGGATTTTTGTGCGACCAGCCGTTCGTTCACAGTGAGCGCGCAAAGGTTTAGGAAAAACACTAATCTTTCGCGTCGAAAACGGCCGTTATGCGACCCAACCCTCAGACGCCCAGAATAAAACTACCTTTTGTCATCTTCCCGGTAAAGTACAGTCTAGAAATTTTAACCGTGAGTCGGGGATAGACCACATTGCAATATTTACTCGGTTTCTCATCTGTAAAATTGTTTAAATAATACCTTTTTGTAATAATACAAATTAAATTTTGATGATGAGCTATTGACTTGAAATTTTAAAAATAGTTCAGAACTGGATCACAGAACTGGATTCACTCGGTTTCTTGTCTGTGAAATTGTTTAAATAATACCTATTTGTTTAAACAAATTAAATTTTGATGATGAGCTAGATACTTGAAATTTTAAATATAGGTCAAAAATGGATGACATTTCAATATTCACTCGGTTTGTATGACATGGTATGAGTATGGTATGGTATATTATTGTATGTATGATTTGGAATAATACAGTATGGTATGATAGGAAAGAAATTCGTATGGTATGGTATGAGTATGGTGAGAAAATGGTATGGTACCGATTTGCAACACAGTCTGGTATAGACAGAAGGGTGATCTGAACAAGGAAGATAATAAACCGTTGTGTCAAGAATTTGCAGAGTTTTGGCTGTGGATTAGTCAAATCGATTGAGATTTAGTTCAAAATTATTGAGCATATTCTAGACAACCTAGCGGACATTTTAAGACCAACCGCACCAATTTTCATCAATATTTGCGGCAGTTGTTGTTGAAAATAGAAAAATTACCATAACTCTTTTATTTTCCCCCTTAGGAAGCATTTTTTGATCTCAAATTAAACAGTTTGAAAAGCTGAACACAACTGAAAAAGAAAATCTGGAAAAGCTTCAATTTTAAAGGAGTTATGACCATTTGAAATTCCTAAAAATTACTATTCCCCCCCTAATTGGTAGGGAAATGGGGGGAGGGAGAAAAAATGTTCAAAAGGCACTCCCTTGGAGCATAACAAACGTGTGTGCAAAATTTCAGTTCGATCCGATTTGTCTGCTGGGCTGTAGCCCCGTCAATGAACAACAAGAAGAAGAAGAAGAAGAAGAACACGAAAAACGTGAAAAATAGTGGTTTTAAAATTGTTATACCCCCGACACCTGATGTTCCCAAGAGCTGAAATTTGGTTTACGTCCTCACGTGCCCCTGGAGGGTTGGTGTACAAAAACACTGCAAATTCTTGACACAACGGTTTATTATCTTCCTTGTGCAGATCACCCTTCTGTCTATACCAGACTTTATTGCAAATCGGCACCATACCATATTCTCACCGTACTCATACCATACCATACGAATTTCTTTCCTATCATACCATACTGTATTATACCAAATCATACATACAATAATATACCATACCATACTCATACCATGTCATACAAACCGAGGGAATATTGAAATATCATCCATTTCTGACCTATATTTAAAATTTCAAGTATCTAGCTCATCATCAAAATTTAATTTGTTTAAACAAATAGGTATTATTTAAACAATTTTACAGACAAGAAACCGAGTGAATATTGCACTGTGATCCAGTTCTGACCTATTTTTTAAAATTTCAAGTCAATAGCTCATCGTCAAAATTTAATTTGTATTATTACAAAAAGGTATTATTTAAACAATTTTACAGATGAGAAACCGAGTGAATATTGCAATGTGGTCTATCCCCGACTAACGGTTAAAATTTCTAGACTGTAGTTTACCGGGAAGATGAAAAAAGGTAGTTTTATTCTGGGCGTCTGGGGGTTGGGTCACATAACGGCCGTTTTCGACGCGAAAGTTTAGTGTTTTTCCTAAACCTTTGCGCGGTCACTGTGAACCAACGGCTGGTCGCAAAAAAATCCAATTGGTCTTAAAAGATTCGTAATTTTTCAGGTCATTCAAAAGTGAACTAAAAATTACACCGTTTCATGAGAATTTTTAGAGATATGACATTGTCGAAATTTCAAAGTTCGTTTTGAACCCCTTCCCCTTGACCTAGGGTTATGAAAAGTTTCGAGGATCATTGTGGGGCTGGTCCAAACCCAGAAACCAAATTTCGTAATTTTAGCTCAACGCTAACTGGGCAAAGTGACGTGGACGGCGGACGGCGGACGGCGTACGGGGGACGGCGTACGGCGTACGGCGTACGGTGTACGGCGTACGGCGGACGGACGGATTTTTTTTTATTCGATTTTCTGAATCTACGTGTCTTGAAACGTAAACCAACAAATTTTGAGGGGGGTTAAAATTTTTTTTTCTTTGGGCGATTCCAATGGTTCATTATCGAAGATAATAAACCAAAACTCTGCAAATTCTTGACACAACGGTTTATTATCTTCCTTGTGCAGATCACCCTTCTGTCTATACCAGACTGTGTTGCAAATCGGCACCATACCATATTCTCACCGTACTCATACCATACCATACGAATTTGTTTCCTATCTAGGGACGCGGGAGCGTCCCGCCCGCCAAGAAAACCGAAGCCCTGAAAACCGAAGCGACTGAGACACTGATTACGCGACGGAACAAGTTCGGGTTTTCACCATCCCGTAGCTCGGTCCCCTTAGTGTCTCGAGAGTTGATTTTTTGTACACCAACTCTCCAGGGGCACGTGAGGACGTAAACCAAAATTCAGCTCTCGGAAACATCAGGTGTCGGGGGTATAACAATTTTAAAACCACTATTTTTCACGTTTTTCGTGTTCTTCTTCTTCTTCTTCTTCTTCTCGTTGTTGTTGTTGTTCATTGACGGGGCTACAGCCCAGCAGACAAATCGGATCGAGCTGAAATTTTGCACACACGTTTGTTATGCTCCAAGGGAGTGCCTTTTGACCATTTTTTCTCCCTCCCCCCATTTACCCCCCAATTAGGGGGAAAATAGTAATTTTTAGGAATTTCAAATGGTCATAACTCCTTCAAAATTGAAGCTTTTTCAGATTTTCTTTTCTAGTTGTATTCAGCTTTTAAAACTGTTCAATTTGAGATCAAAAAGAGCTTCCTAAGGAGTAAAACAAAGGAGTTATGGCGATTTTTCTATTTTCAACAATAACTGCCGCCAAAATTGATGGAAATTGGTGCGGTTGGTCTTAAAATGTCCGCTACGTTGTCTAGTATATGCTCAATAAATTTCAACTAAATCTCAATCGATTCGACTAATCCACAGCCAAAAATACGTGAATAAATTCCACATCTACTGATTTGTCTAATTTCCGAAAACATCAAAGTTGAACGGTGGTCAGAAAAATTGTCGTAGAGTGGCGCCTGTATAAGGATCGATAGGAAATTTTGTACTTTGTCACTTTTCTCAACGGTTCTCGAGTTATTCGCGATTTTTGGTATAAAAACGTGCGTTTTACCTTTGGCAAACTTTCTCTTTCCACTTTCTCTTCGACACCAATTGTAATGATTCTCAACAACAAAAATGTGCACAATCCACAAGAAAAAATGCAACAAATTTTCAAATCCAATAATAAGAATAAATTGTTTTAATTAATCGAAAATTTTTAAAAATTAATCGAAAAGTTTTTCCATATACATTTGATTCGAGTTCAGAAATTAAATTAAAAAACGATAGAAAAATTAATTATAAATGAATGACATGAACTGTTAAACATGGGTCGAGGATGGGAGACAATGCAATATGCACTCTACTGTAGAGTAACTAACGTTTTATCATTTATTAATCCAGACTGAAGGGTTTTCTGCTCATAGAAGATAATAAACCGTTGTGTCAAGAATTTGCAGGGGTTTTACAAAATTTCGACTACGATAAAACTTCAATTAGGAAAACATTTACTAGTTACCTCGTAGGTACTTTTGTTAAATTGAACCGTATTGTATAAGTACCACTCGAAAACTAGCCATGCAAAAAGATGTGATATCCCCCCAAAAACAACTCCGTTGTAAAAACTGGCCCGCCAAAAAACCTCAGCCGCAAAAAGGAATGATATCCATTTTGCCCGCCAGCCACGTATGTAGGATGCTCGGTGCTTCGCACCTCGCTGTTGAGTGTGCATATAGAAACCTGATCCTCCTACCCCTAACCTCCACCGTCAATGTTTTCCTGTTCCCTGTCTCCTTCCCACAACCCCCTCTCGCGCTTAGTGCCCCTCGGTTTCACCTAATATGTTTCCCCTGTTACACCGGCAGGGAGCTTTACGCTTCTTTCAATGCTGTTGGCGGGAGCTTTTTGCAAGGCTTCTGAGAATTATAATATATTATTAGATATATTATATGTATTACTGGTGGTCACGAGTAATCAGTGGTTGTACACCTACTCGTATAATGAAGTAATGCTTCAATTATATTATAATTATATTTTAGAATTATATTATAATTATTTATAAATATATTAATATATTAATTTAATTATAATTATAATTATATTTTATAATTATATTATAATTCTTAGACGCCTTGCTTTTGCAATGTCAGGCAGCCTGAAATGGCTCATTACTTTACTTTTGTACCAACACTAAGTACTCATCATCACCACTACTACTTGTATATCTAATTCTCAGAAGCCTTGCAAAAAGCTCCCGCCAACAGCATTGAAAGAAGCGTAAAGCTCCCTGCCGGTGTAACAGGGGAAACATATTAGGTGAAACCGAGGGGCACTAAGCGCGAGAGGGGGTTGTGGGAAGGAGACAGGGAACAGGAAAACATTGACGGTGGAGGTTAGGGGTAGGAGGATCAGGTTTCTATATGCACACTCAACAGCGAGGTGCGAAGCACCGAGCATCCTACATACGTGGCTGGCGGGCAAAATGGATATCATTCCTTTTTGCGGCTGAGGTTTTTTGGCGGGCCAGTTTTTACAACGGAGTTGTTTTTGGGGGGATATCACATCTTTTTGCATGGCTACATACGTGGCTGGCGGTTCAAAAAAGTAGTAGATGACAGCAATCGTATGACGGGCTGAAAAACAGTAACAACAAAATTAACTTGTGAACATGCTGCAACTAAAGTAGAAGTTCTTTCCAGGTGGGGGGGGGGGGGTTTGCCATAAATGTAATGGAACAAAAGCATCTGATTTGAAAAAAGTAAATAACCACCTGCATACATTTTTTGCACTTTTCTTTGTGTGTTGGAGGCCACCACACCCCATTCATTGGGGGTACAACACCATTTGGTTTTTAATTTTTTTGATTATTTTTATATTTCTGAGCTCCATTCACATGTAGAAAGGAAAACTATACCGTTCTGTATAGATCACTTTTCTCTGTACAATATCCTTGTGAGTATCAGAAAATATCAGAAATAATTATTATTATTGAAGGGATGAGGTGAAATGAGGTCATACGAGGAGGTGATGGTTATATCTTGGGATCAGAATGATTGCTATTCTTCACATACAAAAAAAAAAAAATATATGATGTAGCTATGACCAAGTTTGACTTACGAACAATATTGAAGTAGCTGATGCGTGCATGGAAAGCTCTGTGCAGTTTCAGTTAGCAGCCGTAGGAGAAATGAAGCAAAGCAGGAGTGCAGTTATATAGCAGATATTCATGCATGTTGTCACTCAATCTGCGAGTATAATCCTGTAACTTCGACTATAAGGATTGAAAGTAGTATGCCCTAACGGGTTACCCCGTCAGGGTACACTACTTTCCATTGCACGTTATGGCGCAGGATGCAAACAGGACCTATGGTGCAAATTAAATTGACGGGTACATTGGCTATTCGGGAGTGCTATGATCAAAGAATTGATTTGCTGTTCAAGAATATTTTAATGCACTTCGCTTCAGGAGACTGGTTGCATTGCCCTGCCAAGGACGTATAGTGTTGGGTATCGCTACCCCTATTTCCGGGGGTTCACCGCCTCCATGCTCATAGAGTCTCTCTACCGAGTTACCTTTAACATTCTGTTGGGAAATTGCACTTTGCTAATTGGTTGCTCGTGTTACATAATATGTAACATACCTAAATAAAATATAATGATACCAATAAAAATATAAAAAGAAATGTCAGGTTCTCGGTAGAGGATCGTCATTAGCATGAAAGTAGTCCTATGACGGGCTGGAATCCAACAAGCAAAAAAAAAAAAGAGTAAATGCTTCAAAAAGTAAATTAGTAACCGCTTCAAAAAGTAAGAAAAAGTAAAAAGGAACCTTTTTTTTTCTTTTTTGGTGGGGAGGCCGCGCCCCATTATTGGGGGGACTACACCCTTTACGTGTTGGGGACGGACAATCCATGTTTACCCCATAGAAGATGTACCTACAACTTCTATAGTACAACATCTTCTATAGGTAGAAGATGTTGTACTATAGAATTGTATTATTGTATTATTGTATTATTGCCGTAATATATCGTGGCAAAAGGTCTCGTTCGCGGGTTGGATACATTTCAAAAGGGTTTTATTGTTTACTGACCCAGAGGTTTCAACCTTTTTGGGAACGTTACCAAAACGTTTTCGCTTAGCATATTCCATAAATGTGTTCTCATAAGCGGAATATCATATTCAATTTGGTCTGGGTCTTCTTTAAAATAAAGTGAAACAGCAAACGCTATCGCAAACACACCACAATCAGTGAGGTTAGGTTGTTGCTGAACTTTGTGATAAATTATTGGCGGGGAAAAAGGGTATAATTTATTAATGTAGATTTTGTGGCTAACGTATAATGATTTGTTATTCAAACTGTCGTATATGTGTAAGTGGTTTCCATCGTACCAAGTGCATATCCAGTGACCGACAATGTCTGCCCCTGTCTCACCCCCAAATAAGATTTGTATGTTTTGTTTATTTTTGTCAATTTGTTTAATGTGTTCTTGCAGTGCATCGTAACAGTACAACACATCTTGATGGTTGTAAACAGCCCCGTTGTGATGCTGATGTTGTAGCGAAAATGCGTTTAGCAACTCGCCGAATCTGTTGATTACCTGATCTTGTAATTCCGAGCCTTCCGTTAATACGTTTTCTTTATCTTTTACTCCCAAAGTGAATCTAAATTTTTTTCTAGTTACGTTATCAGGACGCACATTGAAGGAGTTTATGGAAACTAGATTATCTACGGCTCGTTTCTCTGGGATTTCGCAAAATAATTCTTTAGTGATGACATTATCTTTTCGTAATTCATTTGTTATTAGTAGCGATTTTATCGGTACTTCACTTTGTTCTTTATTTTTCAAAATAAATGCGTACACGTTTTTTGCACCGATGGGCCAACGTTCCTCTGTTATTTTGTCATCATTGGCGCAAATCCATTTTGATCCCCCACTTCGAGTGAATGACTTATAGTGACCTTCATGTATACTCGTGCCGTAATGGAAAATTGCAGCTATAGGAATGTAGGTTGATGCAGCTATTGATATTGTAGTGCTGGGAACTTTCGTAATTCTGAAATCCGGTATTTTATTAAGATTGTTGTCAAAGTTCATCAATTGAATTATTATATAATTAGAAGCTGACGTAATATCACATTTCTGGCGGGCTTGTCCCGTTGTTCCACACGTTGTGCACTTGTAATCCTCTAGGGGCGGTCCCCAATGTCCTATAGTACCTGACACCATTTGCGCTAATGTTTTTGTGCCTGCCCTGAAAGGAATTCTAAGTATCCTTTCGAGCACTTCTGTGTTCTTGGCGCTGTGGCAATTACGGCAGATTAAGCTCTCTGTACTTGTAAAATTAAAGAGAGGTTGCAATTGAATGCACTTTTGGAACACATCTTCCAAGAACTGTACCACATCTTGCTGTTCTCTTGTTGAGTATTGCACTCCTATCAGTGATCTTATTTGTCTTGTGTTTCCTACGATCCCACTTTCATATACACTTAAATTATCTTTCAACTGTTCGGGTATTTCATCACTAGATTTTATTACGTTTCGTACTTCGTCACAAGCGTACAAACATTGAATTGCTGAGTTCGCATAGCACGAAACGCCGTCATCGTTTGTGAACCCAGTGATTTGTTGAACTGAACGTTTTTCGTTGGATGTTTTCGTTTTCGTCGTCTGTTTAGTGGCGGGAGGATTATCATAATTGATATCAACCTCTGTGGTAGCCCATGTTCGGTCTCTGCGGTATATTGTACAGTTTCCCTTTGGTACTAATGTGGGAAGGTCTGGCCTGTAGACGGCTCGTAAACGGTTATATTCCTCTACTGCCGACTTCAACGACTTGATATTTTTTGGGTTGAAATTTATTAAATGCAACCCCTCTATTGATGTAACTCTCGAGAGGGCAACATAAGTCTGAGCACAGGAAAATATAGATTCTCCAATGTCCATGACAGCTGTTTTCAAACTTAGGCCTTGGCTTTTGTGAATCGTGATTCCATAGCTCAATGTTATAGGAAATTGTTTTCGAAATACAAAACATTTGTCTATAATTTCAAATTTCGTCGTTATTCTTTCTAAGCTGTGTAATAACCCATTGGCAAATAGTATCACGACATTTTCAACGTCATCATCAAGTCCATATTTGACTTCTTTTATTTCTCCGATTGCTGAATTCACTAAGCCTTTAGTTAAATCGATATTTCTTCTTAGCATGACTTTAGCTCCAACTTTGATTGTTATAGTAGTTTCCATGCCAGCTGTTCGTGAACAATCTACGCGATACTCTTCGAGTAGTTTGCTGACTCTCTTTCGCATGTAAGGCCGGCAATCGACAGAATCTCTTGCGATTAATTTAATCTCATCACCTTTTAATCGTGATAACATTTCTTTATTTAAATTGTTGCATTGATTTCCGGTTGCACACAAACATGTTGTGTCAAATGGCAAATCGGCTAAATAATTCCCTATGTCTTTCAACCTTTCCTGAGCAGTTTTCGACATCATAGGTATCAGTCTCTTTTCTAACAATTGTATATCTTCCGCTCCAAGAGTGCCTACCCTCACTCTTTCTAATAGTTTTGCATAATTTAGGTCCTTTGCTTGGCGCATATTTATCGTCAACTCGTCATATTTGAACAACTCCACCCATATATTTGTTGTCATGATAGACCCCACACATTTGGTTAGAATTTCGGAAGAAATATTCACATATGGTGGTTCCTCATGTACGGGTGGAAGTTGGAGAAGGTCTCCAAATACTAGAATATTTTTCTTGCCAAACCAACCATCATTTTCATCATTTGTCCCAAATATTTCTGACAATCTAAGATGGATATATAGGAGTGTGAGGTTAGATACCATCGATATTTCATCTATAATGAAAAGAACTACATCTTTCAATTCATCTCTCATAAGTTTAAGTACATCATTTGATAATGGGCGATATTTAGGTGTTTTACCGTGCTCTACAGGTAACTGAAATTGTCTATAAATGGTTATTCCGGATACATTATAGGCGCTCAAGCCTGTTGGAGCTGAAACAGATACTATTGCTTTTGGCATTTCCCTATTAATCCAAGCACGTAAATTTTGTATCAGGTGACTCTTTCCGGTCCCTCCTACACCACTGACATAATACCTGAGAATTTGTTTATCCTCAGAATTGTCGGATACGACTTTCGTTACATAATCAAACACCCTACTTTGATCTTCATTTAATTCCTGCCGTATTTCTTCAATACTTTTAGTTATATCTGCGGCATTTACAGCGATGAGTCTCATGTCTTCCATGGCTTCGCCTGCCTCGTTAACTATAAATGCATCTACAGCTTCCGGGCCTTCTGCCTCGGGGGAAGCTTCATTATTTTCGATTTCGTTCTTTTTGATTTCTATCAACTCTTTTGCGTTTTCTAATGCTTCTTGGATTTCTTGTAATTTTTTGTCATAATTCGCAGCATTAATTAAGATGTCCTTGGATGCAGCGAAAGACTCCGCAAATGTATTTGAATTTCCTTTCAACTCCAAGACATCTCTCCAAGGCTTGAACATTAAAAGTAACGAATAAAAGTATTTTTCGGGTGTTTGTCGATAGCTAAATTTGTAATGGTTAATGAGATAGGGCCGTTGTCTCTTAATGAGGTGATGTTTATTGTCAATTAAATAAGTCTCACGTTCCGTTTTCAAAGGTGTTGTCTTCATATCGTACCAACGGCTCACATCGTACAATGATAAATTCTCTAGCTCCTTTGGTCTTTTTGGATAATAGTCATCGACCCAGTTTTCGAAAAAAATATTAGTCGATTCACCTTCGAGACTTTTTAGTTTACTTAAAGGCAATAATCGTTTTCTGCGCAACATATTAACATCCAACCATCTGATCGTCGTGTCAGGGTCAGTGCCATATAGGGGAATTCCAAGAAGCGTGTCACTAGCTTCCAGTGCACCGCATTCTCTGCTATTGAGCAGTCTTAATCCTAGGCTAAACAACCTGGAACTCAAAGACTTTGTCGAACTTATATCATTGAACATATCCCCAACGTGGCTGTTTTCGCTCTTTGTCGTATATTTAGTGATATACCAATTCAATATAGTTGATTTTTCTCCAATGAACTGTAAATCAATATTTCCATCCCAAGCTAAAAGCATAGCGGGGTTGTAGTCGTTTATATATTGTTCCCTTGCGGTACGTTTCAAGTCATACAGTCTCCCTTTTGATTGGAGAGTTTTTCTCGACACAACCGCCTCTACAACATCACGCAGATGTAACGAATCAGACACTGGGCGGGGGAACCCAAACCTGCACATCTTTCGAAAACCTGATTTAGTCTTTTTATTTCGCAAACAGTACGAGTTATGGTTGTGGGTTTGGTATTGCGTGACTCTCTGGTAGAGTGTTGGTGACAAACTACCTATTGGCAATGCGCAAGTTACGAATTTCCCGATAAATTCAGCCACTTCTTCGTTACTAGATTCTCCCAAAACAGGAGCATTATTCACCCACAAAAGAAGATGAAAATGTTGCAGCCCCCTTCCTTGGTACTCACGCCTGTAAAAGTAATGTGTAACTTGTCCCAGGGGGTGGTCATTTGAAAGAATGAAATCTAACATCCCATGAAATTTGTTTTCGATGAATCGGGACACTGATACAGGATCAAGCGCAATAATTTCGCTCGTCGATTTGTTTTCAATGTGATCTATATCACTATTGACTTGAATGAGGTATGACCTTAAGTCGTCCCAATTCCATTCACTTGGACTCATTGTTAAAAACCAAGTTGCTGGCCCGTAGTGGTATACCATACACGTCACATCATTTCTGGGCTGTATCCAGTACTGTGGAGTGTTTCGTAAATTCGCAAATATTGTTGTCAAATTCCCTTCCAAATTTCCGTCAGATATGTTTTTCAAACAGGTATCCGCTGTAAGCCGTTCCCTTAGATTCGTCACGTTTAATTTATGAAATATCCCACGCTTCAATTGACGAATATTTGAATCGTGCAATAAAAAGAACAAATACTGCTGATTTCGACGGAAATATGGATGTTTCGACAATAAACGACTTTTAATAAATTCTGCTGATGTTAGTTTTACACTCCGTTTATCATCAAACTGACCGAATTTTCCATTAAAAAATAAATCTGGAAAACATAGAATATCAATGTCTGGACGCTTGTAATCTATTGGCTCTTCTTGCACCTTAAGCATTTGGTATAAATTGCAATCTGTTGCATTCATCCTTTTATCGTGCAAAGCCAATATTGTAAATTCTTGGTACCCTTCTTCCCATTTTTCCGTCTCCACTTGGGTAAGTAACGCTTGAGCAGCTGTCTTTGTCTTTTCCTCATTGTCAGTTTCAATTATGTGTATGTCATTCTCATCCATAACTGTTAAAAGCTCATTTGCGTTATCCGGAAGTTCTATTCTTTCATACAAACTGTTGTGAGATTTTAAAAATTGCAGAGCTGAGTAAATCTTATTGACGTCCACTAACGATTCCCAAATAACCTTATTTTTTGTAGGCGTTCCTCGCACTAGAACATAAAATTCTTGACATAAGTTAAGTGGCTCTTCTGGCCTAGGCAGTTTCTTCAATGTTTCTTCCATTGGTAATGGTAAATGAAATGTACGACCTTTAACTTTTTGTATTTTGCTGTGTACGGGAATCTTTTTGCGAGCTACAGATTCCATTCTAGTAACTACTTGAAATGCCTTCGCTCGTTGAATCAAAACCTTTTCGTAACCGTTCAAACATGATAATTCCACTGGTTGCGCTGTAAAGTGGAGGCTATTCAAGATACATGTGGGGGGAAGATTGTTCTTTCGTAAATATTGCAAACAGTTCTTGCAAATTATGCCGTTCTTAACTTCCTCTCGCTTTATGTTCGATAACTCTTTCCACCAATTTCGTTCGCCCCCGTTCGTATTCGTACTATCAATTGGCGTTCGTAGTCTGTTCAACATTTGGATTTGATACTTACACAACAGTTTTTCACATGATATACATGGATGTATAGGTACGTCATAGCATCGTTTTTCTAATGACCGAAATGCACATGCATATTCCTCTTGGATTTCAGATTCAGCAATTACTTTATCTTTATCGTGGCCATCAGTAATAAACGTTTTGGCATTCATTGAAGTTTTATCTGCCAAGTTATTCAGGTAATTAAAGTCTTGTCTTTGAAACGCTTCAGAAAGCTGATATAATTCCGTACACGATTTACGAAGTTTATACAGCGTCCTGGTGAAATTTCTTATGTGAGGAAAGTGAGGCCCTATTGATTTAAGGAACATCATCTTCGAAGCACATCCGTCTTTTTTAGCATAGCATAGTGGAATATGATTTGTGTTCATCAGTTTTGCTCGCTCTTCATTCGAACACTCATTGATACTTGAAAAATATTTGGGCGCACCGGCTATTTTGAGCTCGGTTAAGCTGCTGTATATTTCGTGCATTTTAGAAATAACATAATCATTTTCGACGGCACATACATCAGTATTACACTTCCAGCTATACGTCCTTTTTCGTTTGTCTTGCACCTTGAAATCTTTGAAAATATTCATAGCTACGCCGTGTTCGTCTAAAATGATTTTTTTATCTTTATTTCTATAAATATTATAACTTGGCTCATATAAATATGGCTCAGAATTAGAAGTGTGCTTGGATTGGCCACACATTACTTCCAATCGGTCAGAAACATGTTGACTTATCGAGAACAAACCCATCCTCTCTATGCACTGATTTTTTAAGGTTGTGGTCGTTTTTATGAATGCTCTCCTCAGAGTTTTGTGTGCATAAACACACCATTTAACAATCGTTCTTGCCTCCATAAGTTTGTCAGTATAGCTTCTTCTTTTGATTTTTTTCGTCAGCCTTCTTATTAAATTCTCTTTATTGAGCCATTTTAATGCCAAACAATTTTTAACCCGCCTTCGCTTCTGGCGGCGTTTTTTAACTCCTTGCAAGCTACCATCGGAGATATTATTTTTTTCATTTTTATAAGACAATTGGACGTTTATTTTGACCTTTCTTGAAGCCAGTTTTTGTTCCTTCCGTTTGTAATAACTGTTATAGCTTCGCATTTTAGTAGTAGTTTTGAAATGATGATTGCCCAAGTACTTCGTTTTTTTATTAGTTCTTTCTAACTGACGATCCTTCAAATATTTAATATTCCGGGCTTTTTTCTTTGGCTCCGGGTCTTTGTTGTACTTCAATTTCTCGGCCGTTTTCTTTGGCTCTGGGTCTTTGTTGTACTTCACTTTCTCGGCCGTTTTCTTTGGCTCTGGGTCTTTGTTGTACTTCACTTTCTCGGCCGTTTTCTTGGGTTCCGGGTCTGTGTTGTACTTCACTTTCTCGGCCGTTTTCTTGGGTTCAGGGTCTGTGTTGTACTTCACTTTCTCGGCCGTTTTCTTGGGTTCCGGGTCTGTGTTGTACCTCACTTTCTCGGCCATTTTCTTGGGTTCCGGGTCTGTGTTGTACCTCACTTTCTCGGCCATTTTCTTGGGTTCCGGGTCTGTGTTGTACCTCACTTTCTCGGCCGTTTTTTTGGGCTCAGGATCATTCTTATACTTAATTTTCTTGGCCGTTTTCTCAGGCTCAGGATCATTTTTATATTTAATTTTCCGAGCCATTTTCTCGGACTCAGGATCATTTTTATATTTAATTTTCCGAGCCGTTTTATCGGGCTCAGGATCATTTTCATATTTAACTTTCCGAGCCGTTTTCTCGGGCTCTGGATCATTTTTATATTTAATTTTCCGAGCTGTTTTCTCGGGCTCAGGATCATTTTTATATTTAATTTTCCGAGCCGTTTTTTGAGGCTCAGGATTTTCTGCATAGTCTAGCTTTTGTTTTTTCCGTTCCCTTTCTTGGTTTTCATTGTACCAATTTTGTTGCCTCTTTCGTTTTGCCCGAGCACGGGATACCATGTTTTTCCTGAAGATTTGAAGTGGAAAAGTTGATAGTTGATAAGATTCCAATGTTGATCGGATTCCTAGCGACCTGTTGATAAGATTTCCAAACGAAATAATACAAAAAAAGAAGAAAATTGAAAGTACAAAAATGGAACAAAAATGGTTCCAATATTGGTAAACAATTCACAGACATGCGCTAAGCTAATTTTGGAAAGAGCTAATATTCAAAGAAATCGCTGGTTTTTTGTAAAATGTCTCCATTGAGGTACATGATGTCCATTAAGAACATCTTTAGTATCAACCACGTGCTCCAGTTTGAGAACGAAATAAGATACCGCAATTCAGATTTCACCATCGTATTCAGCGCAAAAAAAAAATTATTAAATGAGGTTTCACTTGTCAGACTGTTTTATTTTGGGAATGTATGGCTAATTTTTCACCCTAAAACTCGTCAAAAACTCCCCCTCCTTACAGTGACCTGATTTTGTCCATCTACGAAGTTGACCTTTCGATTTCCAGGACGGATTTTTTTTGCACATTTAAACTTTTTATCTCATTTCTATCAAGATTTATCGTCCGGAGTGACACATATATAAATATTTTGGACGAGGCACAATAGCTTCCTTCTCTTCGAAAATTCGCTAATTCGCATTGTAATTGTACTTGTAGAAAAAGGAAAAATGCTCACAAGTTATACGTATGAAATTGGAACAAATTATGGACTAAACTAGGGGGTGCCCCCTGCTCACCCTCACAGAATAATTAATCATAAATAATAATAATAATGATTATTATTATTAATATATACAAATTATTAATACCTAACAATAAATTATAATAATTTTCACTAGGGATTTGATAAAATTATTAATAATTAGTGATAATTCATAATAGGTAATAATTAATCTAACATTTAGGATCTAGACATTTAGACCTAGTGATCTAGACAGAAGGGTGGTCTGTACAAAGAAGATAATGAACCGTTGTGTCAAGAATTTGCAGAGTTTTTTAAATTCGATTTTCTGAATCTACGTATCTTGAAACGTAAACCAACTAATTTTGAGGGGGGGGTTAAAAAATTTTTTTCTTTGGGCGATTCCAATGGTTCATTATCGAAGATAATAAACCAAAAATCAGAATGTAAAAGTGTATTAAATACAAGTGTATTAAATTTGACAAATTTTGTCAAATCGTCACTTGAGTTCTGATACGGCCCAATCCACATTTTTGCTGAAATGAGTTTATCACATTTATCACATGTTGCCTAAAGCTCAGCGAAATCCTGAAACTAACCTGTTTTGGAAGGTAGTGAGACATTTTTCGAAAATTCGAGTTTTAAAAATTTTGGACCGAGAGCATTAGTTTCCTTTCCTTCAACAATTCGCTAGAGTACTCATAGTGCCGTTTCATGGGTGAACCAGTGTACAGAATATTCGAGTTTTAAAAATTTTGGACCGAGAGCATTAGTTTCCTTTCCTTCAACAATTCGCTAGAGTACTCATAGTGCCGTTTCATGGGTGAACCAGTGTACAGAATAATATTGCATTTCGCGTCGGTAGGCGAACCCTTGGTGACGTGGAAGAGCCGAATTATGTAATAGTTACACAGAACACAGATCATCAGCATGAAAGAGATCGTACAGTGGCACGAGGTGTATTAAATTGTAAATTTATGTGAGAAACATTTAGGAGAAACATGAATATAATCTATTATGAGAGAAACTCAATTAATTCCAAGCAAGGTTTCAGTCTCGTCCAATGAGCCAACCATATACCTACAAACCACTTGTATGAATTTCGGGAGAGCTGAGAAAGTAGGATTTTTCATAATATTATTAAATGGGAGCTGGTGGTTGAAGGCGAAGGGATCGAATTGATTTTCGGACATCACTGCTTTGTCAACGGGATTGTTGGAGATGTATGAAGCTTTACGGGCCTCACATAACTCTCACGTACCTACCTATATAGATACTTTTTGTAGCTAGAATGTGCTAAGCAGTAGGTACTCACCGTTCAACTCCAGACACTGTACTGATACTTGGAAGTAGGAGGGTAGGTAGTGAAAGTAGAAGAAGAAATAATTGAAAATTGCTCCTGATCACACGTGTTTACACAACGATATGAATTGTGGAACTAACATCTCCTGAGTCCCTGAGGTGAACACCTACCGTATTTGTGGTTGCGAAGGGTAGGGGAGTACGATAAGGTGGTGAAGCTTTGGTTTCCTCGGATAGCGGTGAAACGGCCGTACCAGGCGTAAAACGTCGGTGAATGACCTCTAGCAGCAGTGGAAGGGGCACCAACGTGATGACGGTGAGCAATGGTGTAAAGCTAGAGAACGGTCTAGTCTACCTGACGGTGTGTTCTAAAGTGCTCTGCCCGAAACAACGTCCGCTCTCGAGATTCACCTTCCGAAATTAGAGATATATTTAAAAATTACTTCAACGGACAAGGAGCTGTAGAGTGGCAGAATAATTATTCTAGGAATTATTGATAAACTACTCAATATTATTGATGTAAATGCAAAAAACTCAAACCGTTTACGTTAATTGTAGTATGCTTTATGATCATTTTTCTTTGAGACAGTCCACTCCTATAATAGTTACATGTTATTAAAACAAGGTACCTAGTTCGTATAATTAGAGTAGTACCAGAAAATCTGTACAATAAATAAATTCGGTGCAGCGAATTCGGCGTAGTTTTACTGCGTCGCATGTGTGCCTAGTTATTCGTTCTGATATGACCAGTCGACGTGCCTTGTTGTTTCGGTACTAGGTGCATACTATTGCAAGTAAAACATGCACACTTTGGCTAGGTAGGTACTAGGTATAGATATATATTATCATAAAGTTAGTAGATGAAAGTAAGAATGACAATTTGTGACAACAGTAACAATTTGTGACAACAGTAACAACAACGCACGTTTTTATACCAAAAATCGCGAATAACTCGAGAACCGTTGAGAAAAGTGACAAAGTGCGCTACCCTCATTCGAAAGCCCATAAAATTTCCTATCGATCCTTAAGCAGGCGCCACTCTACGACAATTTTTCTGACCACCGTTCAACTTTGATGTTTTCGGTAATTAGACAAATCAGTAGATGTGGAATTTATTCACGTATTTTTGGCTGTGGATTAGTCGAATCGATTGAGATTTAGTTGAAATTTATTGAGCATATACTAGACAACGTAGCGGACATTTTAAGACCAACCGCACCAATTTCCATCAATTTTGGCGGCAGTTATTGTTGAAAGTAGAAAAATCGCCATAACTCCTTTGTTTTACTTCTTAGGAAGCTCTTTTTGATCTCAAATTGAACAGTTTTAAAAGCTGAATACAACTAAAAAAGAAAATCTGAAAAAGCTTCAATTTTGAAGGAGTTATGACCATTTGAAATTCCTAAAAATTACTATTTTCCCCCTAATTGGGGGGGAAATGGGGGGAGGGAGAAAAAATGGTCAAAAGGCACTCCCTTGGAGCATAACAAACGTGTGTGCAAAATTTCAGCTCGATCCGATTTGTCTGCTGGGCTGTAGCCCCGTCAATGAACAACAACAACAACGAGAAGAAGAAGAAGAAGAAGAAGAAGAACACGAAAAACGTGAAAAATAGTGGTTTTAAAATTGTTATACCCCCGACACCTGATGTTTCCGAGAGCTGAATTTTGGTTTACGTCCTCACGTGCCCCTGGAGAGTTGGTGTACAAAAAATCAACTCTCGAGACACTCAGGGGACCGAGCTACGGGATGGTGAAAACCCGAACTTGTTCCGTCGCGTAATCAGTGTCTCAGTCGCTTCGGTTTTCAGGGCTTCGGTTTTCTTGGCGGTTTTCATACCATACTGTACTATACCAAATCATACATACCATAATATACCATACCATACTCATACAATGTCATACAAACCGAGTGAATATTGAAATGTCATCCATTTCTGACCTATATTTAAAATTTCAAGTCCCTAGCTCATCATCAAAATATCATTTGTTTAAACAAATAGGTATTATTTAAACAATTTTACAGACGAGAAACCGAGTGAATATTGCATTGTGATCCAGTTCTGACCTATTTTTAAAATTTCAAGTCAATAGCTCATCATCAAAATTTAATTTGTATTATTACAAAAAGGTATTATTTAAACAATTTTACAGATGAGAAACCGAGTGAATATTGCAATGTGGTCTATCCCCGACTCACGATTAAAATTTCTAGACTGTAGTTTACCGGGAAGATGAAAAAAGGTAGTTTTATTCTGGGCGTCTGGGGGTTGGGTCACATACGGCCGTTTTCGACGCGAAAGTTTAGTGTTTTTCCTAAACCTTTGCGCGCTCACTGTGAACGAACGGCTGGTCGCACAAAAATCCAATTGGTCTTAAAAGATTCGTATTTTTCAGGTCATTCAAAAGTTATCTAAAAATTACACCGTTTCATGAGAATTACTATTTCCCCCCTAATTGGGGGGGAAATGGGGGGAGGGAGAAAAAATGGTCAAAAGGCACTCCCTTGGAGCATAACAAACGTGTGTGCAAAATTTCAGCTCGATCCGATTTGTCTGCTGGGCTGTAGCCCCGTCAATGAACAACAACAAGAAGAAGAACACGAAAAACGTGAAAAATAGTGGTTTTAAAACTGTTATACCCCCGACACCTGATGTTCCCGAGAGCTGAAATTTGGTTTACGTCCTCACGTGCCCCTGGAGAGTTGGTGTACAAAAAATCAACTCTCGAGACACTCAGGGGACCGAGCTACGGGATGGTGAAAACCCCAACTTGTTCCGTCGCGTAATCAGTGTCTCAGTCGCTTCGGTTTTCAGGGCTTCGGTTTGCTTGGCGGGCGGGACGCTCGTGCGTCCCTAGATCCTTTCCAGTTGCGGAGGTGAACGAATAATATCGCTTTTCATATTCATGAGCTCAGGGCCTGCACACTCACATGCACAGTTTGAGAAGCCTTGATTTTATATAAGAGCTAAAAACAAACTTCAGAAAAATTGTGGCGCACTCTCGTAATCGTGAAATTTACGAAAACAGAATTACTTACACTACTTTAAACTGGCTCCGAAAAGACTGAAAATTTCATTGGGATCGGTTTGATTAGAACCAGCGAGGATTTCATATTTTTTCATGCACAAAATACAATTAGAATTTTGATGGAAGGCCTGTAGGGCCATTTAGGGAACATTTCACATAACCGCTGTGAATAGGAGCAAATTCGGATGCTTAAAACTGCTTAAAAAACTTGGGCGAGTTACATTAGGACAGAGACATCATTACTAATACAGCTCCTTATAATTATATGTGTTTATTATTTGTGTGCGTATCCATGCAAAATCCAACGGTAGAGCAGTTTGATCGGAGAGGAGATTTTGATGGACCCTAATAAAAGTTTAGTCTTAATCGAGCAATGGTAGAGTATGCGCTGCTAGCTATACTTTCATGTACGTAGTGCACTGACTGCCACACATCAATAACTTCAATACGAATGATGACATTCAACCAAAAAATGATGTAATTATCAACCATATTATTAAGGATGGGGATGATTGCCATCTCAACAATTTAAATAGAATACGGGTAAGGAAGGTTTGATGCATCATCCCAGAGGCTCGTATATTTATGCGTAAGCGATCCGAAGCTTTGAATATCACTCAACCAAATTTCTAATCCACAATGACCGATTGTATTGTCATTCTAACTGGTAAACTGCTTAGGATTGAAGTGATGGGAGGGGGAGGGGGCGAAATAGAGCGGCAAAAGATGAAAGGAGAATTTATGCATTATGATGATTCGATGAATACCGAACACACGAATCCCAACCGAATTAGCATGAGATTACACTGCTCCAACTAAATTAGCCTGCAGGGGGTTTCCGAACATGGAGATTTAAACTGGAAACGTGTCAGTAGCGCGAAATTAGTTTTAATGGGAACTACACTATTGTCCTGAGAAAAGCAAGAATATTCCTAAACTTTTTGTACCTAAGTGAGTAAAAACGCCTCTTCAATTTTCATAAAACCAGTTATTTCTTCGAAAATTCGCTCTTATAGCTGACTGTGGATTTTTTTTCTCTTATTTCTTCTCATTTCTATTTTTCTGCCAACTTCGTTTCCTTTTTTCTAAAAGATATATATTTGGAAAATACTATTTTTCCTGGTAGTAGAGTTAAATGATTGGAAGGCAACAACCAATCATCATTACATGGTAAATAGGAAACGCAAAGGACACATTCTCCACAAATTTCAGTATGTCTTGGCGAAGCCGTGAAGCCACGTAGCACCCTCAAATGTAACAAAATACGTTTAGACTGTTCACACAGGATCAACGATAAGAATTCATAACAATATGAAGAAAAACTCTGCAAATTCTTGAAACGATGGTTTATTGTCTTCTTTGTGCAGATCACGCTTCTGTATAATTCACGAAATGACAGATGGAACCGAGTGAATATTGCATTGTCATCCATCCTCGACCCATGTTCAACATTTCAAGTCTTTAGCTCATCATCCAAATTTAATTTGTTTGAATAAAATAGGTATTGTTTGAACCCCTTCCCCTTGACCTATGGTTATGAAAATTTTCAAGGATCATCGTGTGTGTAGTATAATGTTGGCAACTTATATTCGGAGAAAAGAGTACGTTCCAAAAAATTATAGAAAAAGGTATTTTCTTACAAAAAAAGTACTATCCAAAAGAAAATGTTGAATTCCTTGGATCATCATCACCACCTCAACATGCGAAAATGAGAAAATGAGCAGCACCTTATTAGGTTCCTAGAATACCTACTGCTCATCAACAATTTCTATAACTTCGTTTCCTTACTTGGCTATTGGTAAAAAAAACTCAATACATCGATTTCATAAAAGAAAATGTTATTGCAGTAAATGCATACCTACCTATTTATTTGTTTACCCGTTTCATCAGTGGCGGACACTGAAGTCCTAGTGTAGTAACAACCACCTCTCGGTCTGGGGTCGCTAGTTGCTAGGTTGCTAAAATTACTAATTTCAGTTTCAAGACGATAAATGAGTCCGATAATGAAAAACTCTGCAAATTCTTGACACAACGGTTCATTATATTCTCTGTACAGATCACCCTTCTGTCTAGATCACTAGGTCTAAATGTCTAGATCCTAAGTGTTAGATTAATTATTATTATGGATTATCACTAATTATTAATAATTTTATCAAGTACCTAGTGAAAATTATTATATAATTTGTATTTATTATCAATAATAATTATTATTAATTATGATTAATTATTACGATATCATTCTGGGGTTTTTAATACTACGTCGGTAATAATTTTTCCATAAAAGAAGTACCTACCAACAAACATTCGAAATTACCTTCATTTTCGTAGCACGAAACGTACCTCAGAACAGAAAACTCGACATCACTAAAACCATATGACGTTCCAAACAGCTCGTTAGTATGAAAATTGACCTGTATTTCAACCGTTAGATTCACGATCGTGTTGACAGGCTCAACCTTTGAGCCGTCATTGTGAACGAACGGCAGGTCGTACAAAGCTGTGGATGGTCTTAAGGCTCAATAGCCCTTGTATAGTTCTAAAATCAGCCACCACGTAGCAGCACCAAAATGAAGGAAATTTAGATAGGGGATAATTCGAGTTCTATTGAACCGATTTTAGATCTGAAAACGGCTATGGACGTAAAAAGAGCGTAGAATTTTCGGAAATTAGTCGAAATGAGTCATAATCAAAAATTGAAAAAGTTGCGATCGTTTTTTTACATTTCCAAGCCATTTTTGAAAAACTGAGGTAGCTCTGCAATGCACTGCATCGTCCTGAGTCCAAAACAATTTTCAGATTTCAAATCGGTTAATTAGAACTGACCGAAACGCGATTTTACGGTGTAGGAGAGGCAAGGGGTGGAGGTGATGAAGGAGAAGCGGCAAGGGGCTGTTCTCTTCGTCGAAAACGATATGGAAAATGGTACAAACACGGTGCGTAATAGCGTGGAGTTTGGACTACTTCCTAACTAAGAGTACCTAGAAGGCAACAAGGCGATGATTTGGGGAACCAGTGAGTGGGGGAAGCCTCACACATCGTCGGGTCCCACTCATCGATGTATATACATCGATGGTCCCACTAGGCCCCTCTAGTATATTGAGATTGGTCCCTATCCGCAGCGTTTCTGACCCTCGAAAACATCGAAGTATGCCAATAAGAGAGCCGTCTACATTGAACCAACCATGATACATTATGTTGCTACAATCTGTATAATAAAATCTTCATTTACTGGTATATAAAAGAAGTACCTACTCATCTTCCTGTATATTTTGAAATTTATACTTTCTTCACCCTATCACCAAAGCTTGAAAAAGATAGGTAGTATTGCAATCGGCTTGAAAACCAAATTTCGAAATGACTTCCGAAAAATTCCTTTATCAACATATAAACCCGTTTCAGAACATTCTAAACAAATTTCTGTGTGTGTGTATGTGATTATGTATGGAAGTCGTCACGATTGCGGCCGGTAGGAAGAATACATTTTTATAATGTAGGTAGTTTCTTCATAATATTTTAATTATGGTTTATAAAATAGTTTTATCGTAATATTGAGATATACTCAATATTATACAATACACCACATTAATAAACAAGTAAACTTATACAATAATATACAAGTATACTGTACAATATTATATGGTAATAAACAACGCCATTCTTTTGCCCGCTGTTCGAATCAACTTGCAAAGGGAAGTGGTTCCCGAACCTCATTGGGATCATCTAATGTGTTGACGTTTCCAAGGAAACGAATGATGACCTTGGTTTACGTGCTTTGATGCCTACCGGAGCGACGCCCGCCCGTTTGTTGCCCCCTCCTCCCTTGCCGCGATTCCTTCATCACCTCCACCCCTTGCCTCTCCTACATCGTAGAATCGCGTTTCGGTCGGTTCTAATTAACCGATTTGAAATCTGAAAATTGTTTTGGACTCAGGACGATGCAGTGCATTGCAGAGCTACCTCAGTTTTTCAAAAAATGGCTTGGAAATGTAAAAAAACGATCGCAACTTTCTCAATTTTTGATTATGACTCATTTCGACTAATTTCCGAAACTTCTACGCTCTTTTTACGTCCATAGCCGTTTTCAGATCTAAAATCGGTTCGATAGAACTCGAATTATCACCTATCTAAATTTAGGGTCGATGGTGCAGCCATCTATTGAATTTTCTTACAAGTTTTTTTTGGGCTATTGAGCCTTAAAACATCCTTAGGAATAAACTGTATCTAAATATGAAATAAAAAACATACCGTTCTATATGAATTTTTCGAGTTTTGGAATTTTCAAAATGTCAAAATTCGTTTTGAACCCCTTCCCCTTGACCTAGGGTTATGAAAAGTTTCGAGGACCATTGTGGGGTTGGTCCGAACCCGTAACAAAAATTTCGTAATTAAGTTTCGTGCCGCGGACGGTGTACGGCGTACGGCGGACGGACAGATTTTGGTTTATTATCTTCGATAATGAACCATTGGAATCGCCCAAAGAAAAAAAATTTTTAACCCCCCCCCCCCCCCCCCACAACATTTGTTGGTTTACGTTTCAAGATACGTAGATTCAGAAAATCGAATAAAAAAACTCTTCAAATTCTTGACACAACGGTTCATTATCTTCTTTGTACAGATCACCCTTCTGTCTAGATCACTAGGTCTAAATGTCTAGATCCTAAATGTTAGATGAATTATTATTATGAATTATCACTAATTATTATTAATTTTATCAAGTACCTAGCAAAAATTATAATAATTTATTGTTAGGTATTAATAATTTGTATATATTGTTGATAATAATTATGATACTAAATATGAAATAAAAAACATACCGTTCTATATGAATTTTTCGAGATATGAGATTTTCAAATTTTCAAAATTCGTTTTGAACCCCTTCCTCTTGACCTAGGGTTATGAAAAGTTTCGAGGATCATTGTGGGGCTGGTCCAAACCCAGAAACCGAATTTCGTAATTTTAGCTCAACGCTAACTGGGCAAAGTGGCACGGACGGCGGACGGCGTACGGCGGACGGACGGATTTTTTTTTATTCGATTTTCTGAATCAACGTATCTTGAAACGTAAACCAACAAATTTTGAGGGGGGGTTAAATTTTTTTTTTCTTTGGGCGATTCCAATGGTTCATTATCGAAGATAATAAACCAAAACATACCGTTCCATATGAATTTTTCGAGATATGAAATTTTCAAAATTTCAAAATTCGTTTTGAACCCCCTCCCCTTGACCTAGGGTTATGAAAAGTTTCGAAGACCATTGTGGGGTTGGTCGAAACCCATAAAAAAAATTTCGTAATTTTAACTCAACGCTAACTGGGCAAAGTGGCGCGGACGGCGTACGGCGTACGGCGGACGGACGGATTTTGGTTTATTATCTTCGATAATGAACCATTGGAATCGCCCAAAGAAAAAAAAAATTTAACCCCCCCTCAAAATTTGTTTCCAGCCCCACAATGATCCTCGAAAACTTTCATAACCCTAGGTCAAGGGGAAGGGGTTCAAAACGAAATTTAAAATTTCGACAATGTCATATCTCCAAATATTTAACTGAACCGTGTAATTTTTAGTTCACTTTTGAATGACCTGAAAAATTACGAATCTTTTAAGACCAATTGGATTTTTGTGCGACCAGCCGTTCGTTCACAGTGAGCGCGCAAAGGTTTAGGAAAAACACTAAACTTTCGCGTCGAAAACGGCCGTTATGTGACCCAACCCCCAGACGCCCAGAATAAAACTACCTTTTTTCATCTTCCCGGTAAACTACAGTGTAGAAATTTTAACCGTGAGTCGGGGATAGACCACATTGCAATATTCACTCGGTTTCTCATCTGTAAAATTGTTTAAATAATACCTTTTTGTAATAATACAAATTAAATTTTGATGATGAGCTATTGACTTGAAATTTTAAAAATAGGTCAGAACTGGATCACAATGCAATATTCACTCGGTTTCTTGTCTGTAAAATTGTTCAAATAATACCTATTTGTTTAAACAAATTAAATTTTGATGATGAGCTATTGACTTGAAATTTTAAATAGAGGTCAGAAATGGATGACATTTCAATATTCACTCGGTTTGTGGGACATGGTATGAGTATGGTAAGGTATATTATTGTATGTATGATTTGGTATAATACAGTATGGTATGATAGGAAAGAAATTCGTATGGTATGGTATGAGTACGGTGAGAATATGGTATGGTGCCGATTTGCAATACAGTCTGGTATAGACAGAAGGGTGATCTGCACAAGGAAGATAATAAACCGTTGTGTCAAGAATTTGCAGAGTTTTAAATTCGATTTTCTGAATCTACGTATCTTGAAACGTAAACCAACAAATTTTGAGGGGGGGTTAAAAAAATTTTTCCTTTGGGCGATTCCAATGGTTCATTATCGAAGATAATAAACCAAAAAACTCTGGAAATTCTTGACACAACAGTTCATTATCTTCTTTGTACAGATCACCCTTCTGTCTAGATCACTAGGTCTAAATGTCTAGATCCTAAATGTTAGATTAATTAGTATTATGAATTATCACTAATTATTAATAATTTTATCAAGTACCTAGTGAAAATTATTATAATTTATTGTTAGGTATTAATCATGTGTATTTATTATTATTAATTATTATTATTAATTATGATTAATTAATACCATATAACTCTGAGGTTTTTAATACTAAGTCGGTAATAATGTTTCTATAAAAGAAGTACCTACCAACAAACATTCGAAATTACCTTCATTTCCGTAGCACGAAACGCACCTCAGAACAACAAACTCGACATTTTCGAGATATGAGATTTTCAAATTTTCAAAATTCGTTTTGAACCCCTTCCCCTTGACCTAGGGTTATGAAAAGTTTCGAGGACCATTGTGGGGCTGGTCCAAACCCAGAAACCGAATTTCGTAATTTTAACTCAACGCTAACTGGGCAAAGTGGCGCGGACGGCGTACGGCGGACGGACGGATTTTTTTTTATTCGATTTTCTGAATCTACGTATCTTGAAACGTAAACCAAAAAATTTTGAGGGGGGGTTAAAAAAATATTTTCTTTGGGCGATTCCAATGGTTCATTATCGAAGATAATAAACCAAAATCCGTCCGTCCGCCGTACGCCGTCCGCCGTACGCCGTCCGCGGCACTTTGCCCAGTTAGCGTTGAGTTAAAATTACGAAATTTGGTTTCTGGGTTTGGACGAGTCCCACAATGATCCTCGAAACTTTTCATAACCCTAGGTCAAGGGGAAGGGGTTCAAAACGAACTTTGAAATTTCGACAATGTCACATCTCTAAAAATTCTCATGAGTAAGTAAGGTAAAGTAAGCAACCATTTAAGGTTGAATTTCCGTCCGACTGCCGTTTTTAGGCGTCGCGGACGTCATCGGCTGTCCACCTAGGTGGATCAGAATTGTTCCGATGATTTCGCTTACAAAGCTACTCATTGCCTCGCCCCCTTGAGTTGAGAGGGGATCGCCGTACAGAAGCGTGAAAAATTACTTGAACGGGAGACCCACCCACCGACGGTCACCCATCCAAGTAACATCCACGCCCGACGTCGCCTAACTTCCGTGATCTGACGAGAACGGGTTCTTTGCGAACCCTGCCCCGCACGGCTTTAAAAATTCTCATGAAACGGTGTAATTTTTAGTTCACTTTTGAATGACCTGAAAAATTACGAATCTTTTAAGACCAATTGGATTTTTGTGCGTCCAGCCGTTCGTTCACAGTGAGCGCGCAAAGG
Source organism: Stenodema calcarata (assembly GCA_963920205.1). Taxonomy (NCBI): domain Eukaryota; kingdom Metazoa; phylum Arthropoda; class Insecta; order Hemiptera; family Miridae; genus Stenodema; species Stenodema calcarata. The sequence continues at coordinate 17,086 of CAWUBA010000220.1, read as the reverse complement.
TTTAAAGAAAAACACTAAACTTCGCGTCGAAAACGGCCGTTATTTGGGTCAACCCCCAGGCGCCGAGAATAAAACTGCCTTTTTCCATCTTCTCGGTAAACTACAGTCTAGAAATTTTAACCGTGAGTCGGGGATAGACCACATTGCAATATTCACTCGGTTTCTCATCTGTAAAATTGTTTAAATAATACATTTTTGTAATAATACAAATTAAATTTTGATGATGAGCTATTAACTTGAAATTTTAAAAATAGGTCAGAACTGGATCACAATGCAATATTCACTCGGTTTCTTGTCTGTAAAATTGTTTAAATAATATCTATTTGTTTAAACAAATTAAATTTTGATGATGAGCTAAATACTTGAAATTTTAAATATAGGTCAGAAATGTATGACATTTCAATATTCACTCGGTTTGTATGACATGGTATGAGTATGATATGGCATATTGTTGTACTTATGTATGATTTGGTATAGTATTATACTATTATAGTATTATACTACTATACGAATTTACGAATTTCTTTCCTATCATACCATACTATTATAGTAGTAAAATACTATAATAGTATGGTATGATAGGAAAGAAATTCGTATGGTATGGTATGAGTACGGTGAGAATATGGTATGGTGCCGATTTTTTTAATTCGATTTTCTGAATCTACGTATCTTGAAACGTAAACTAACAAATTTTGAGGGGGGGTTAAAAATTTTGTTTCTTTGGGCGATTCCAATGGTTCATTATTGAAGATAATAAACCAAAAAAGTATTTTAGCGTACTTTTTTAACTTAAGAAAGTACAAATCATCAAAAAGAAGTACCGTACTTCTAAAAAAAAGTACGGTTGGCAACCCTAGCTCAGTCCGAACCTGTAAATCGAATTTCGTCATTTTAGCTCAACGCTAACTGGGTAAAGTTCCGCGGACATGTTCAAACTTTGGCTGAAAATTGTCGTGAGAGTTTTTAAAGTTTCAAAATTCGTTTTGAACTCCTTCAAATTGACCTAGGGTTTTTTTTCTTGAGCCATTCCACTGGTTCATTATCGAAGATAATAAACCAAAAAACGCAGTAACAAATAAAAACGAGAGTGCTGTGTTGAAAATAAGGGCTTTTGCTTAGTGTAATGCACACTTTGACCTCTATAGACCAGTTAAAGCAGTTCGATCCTTCCCAGTTGGCAGGGCAGCCAACATAACATGAGTGACCTCCCAATTTCATCTCTAGGCAAGCCATATTGAGTCCCACCGAAACTGAATTCAGCACGAAAAAGTGGTTTAGAAACGATTTCTAAGCATAGAAATCCATGCAGCATTATATCATGTAATTAGATTGGGAAAAAATATCTCATTTTTAAATTCGTGGGTTAACGTTTCAAGACTAGTATAAATTCGGCTAGATGCTGAATGCTGAGATTCTTCAATGCATTGTAGGATGCAGAAATCTGATCTCGGAATCTTTAACATCGTCTAACAAGCTGCTATTGCGTAGAAGGAACTGAGAACTGCTTCAGCAACTTTAGGGACATTTGCGTAGCGGTCTTTCAGCTCTTTATATGCGGTCTTCTTCAGAAGTACCGTAGTGATCAAGAAGGTCTCCAGCTCGGTGAGGAACGAGCTTCCCAAGGAATGACAGTTTTGCGTGAGCTGGAATTTTGGCGGAGTGTACTGATTTATCATAAGCTGATATGAAAGTAGGAAATTTCAAAATATCACCATCGAAAGGGTCAATGACCTTTATCATCGATTGCGCAAGGTGATAATTCTCAATGTATTTCTCCTCTTGATCCATTGTGACATCAGGGATTTGTGTAGGTAAGTCATCGTTAGATAGTTCATAAAACTGGATACTCAAAGCCATTCTTTCTTTAGATATTTTTGAGTGAAAATCTTTCAGCTCGTCGTAGTCAGCAGAGGTAACAATCTGTTCGAGAAGTTGGTCGGTCCGTTCTCCAAGGATGAGGCGGACTTGATCAAATATAGCATTGACTGTAGCGCGAATTTTCTTACCCTACGTTGGCTTCAATGCAACACCAAGTCTCTTATCGTATCGATGTGATGCTTCAAATTATCCGTGGTTATTTCTTTCTTGGGTCCCATGATGACTGCACACAATATCGTTTTGTTACTTGAGTTTTGCGTGAAATGACAAACTACGCGAATAAACACTTATCCGGCTCGAAGGACCAATGTTCAGAGCCAGGATAAAAAAATTATAAAAAATACACTCTATCTAAATATGAAATAAAAAAACATACCGTTTGATGGGAATTTTTCGAGTTTGGAAATTTTCAAAATTTTAAAATTCGTTTTGAACCCCTTCCCCTTGACCTAGGGTTATGAAAGGTTTCGAGGATCATTGTGGGGCGGGTCGGAACCCGTAACAAAAATTTCGACATTTTAGCTCAAAGCTAACTGGGCAAAGTGCCGCGTACGGCGTATGGCGGACGGACGGATTTTTTTTAAATTCGATTTTCTGAATCTACGTATCTTGAAACGTAAACCAACAAATTTTGACATGGGGTTAAAAAAAAATTGTTTCTTTGGGCGATTCTAATGGTTCATTGTCGAAGATAATAAACCAAAAGAATACTTTTCTGATATACAAATCAGTTTATTTGTTATACACGGCATATAGGTAAAATATAATACTATTGGTAAGAGAACTATTACTGCAGAGAGATGGTAGTGGACGAATGAATTTGGGAAAGGTTCTGGAAGGGGAAGAATGTGAAAGTTGTGGAAAAAACTCACTGCATAATACCGCACATACAAATCTTATCTTAATAAGGTCTAAGTAGTTGTTAAGGGATTATCGTTAACGGAATAAGTATGAAAGGCGTTCGGGAAAGTTCAAGGGACAGGCATGAATGTCTCGATTCGGAATGAACAGAAGAGTTCAAGCGTTTGAACAGAATTAGCGGAGGGGGAAGACCGCAAGACCACCGCGGGGTATCTGTGTGCCAATTCTTTTGGGTTGAAAGATTCCCTCTTCTGATGAGAGGGTACATTGACCTTCCCTACCGCTAACCACCCTAAGCTGGAGTTGTGGAAAGGGGGGAAGCGTCCGACAAGAGGACGGAATTCAGGAAGGAAAAGAGAGCGGAAAATTTCCTCAGACAGAATGACGTCGATCGGGGATTTTTGAAAAAAAAAAAAAAAAGGGATTGGCTAGCGTGCGAATATGATAAGGTGTGTTTAGCTGCGGTATATTTCGAGAAAGAAGAGGGGCTGTTACCGCTGAAGGGAGAACAATAATTGTTCAACAATAATTGGTCAACAATTAAATCCTCTTCTGGCACCATTAATTATTAATGGTGCCAGAAGAGGACTTAATTGTTGACCAATGGAATAGGGAAAGTCGTGAAGGAGCGCGTAAGTGCGTCCGAGACGCGTTACGTTTCCGCCAACTACTGTGATGGAGCCTTTGCTATATTATACTTTTAGATGCAGGCGAGTAGCGCACTCCCGTATGATAAGAAATGCGTCACTTTCTGAATCCAATAGAGCGCGAACGGAACCTTGCATGTTCAATGAGCGATTTGTTAATTTACAATATGCGGTCGGAAGGACTGAGAACTCGAAAAAAGATTTTTTTGTTGACATTTTATGTCTTTACTATGGCACATAAATGAAAAAGCGTCACGCGGGGGAGCGTCACGCGGAGAGCGTTACGCGGAGTTTCTGATGATTTTCGCTTACAACCGATTCGTTGCTACGGAACTTTATCTTCGCCAGTTATCATCGTACAAAAATCGTTCATTACTCGTTGGATAGCTCTCGATTTACCTAACCATATTACGTTAACCACTGCGGAGTGCGTGGCCGACAAGCTGCGGTATGAGCGTGATTGTTTAAATAATCGTTTACACACAGGTGATCATTCTCAATAATTTATATTGTCAAGACGAATGCAAGCTTCAAAATTTATGATGAACCTTTCAATTAAGTATAACAACTACGCTACTGGGGTAGGTGGTGTAGTATAGTTCGAAGGCCCTTGAATCCCTTCTTTAAAGACATAAAATGTCCCAATGTGTTGCAGACTCGTATGCAAGCATTTATTTTGTTTTTTTGGATGAATTCTTTGATAACAATAGAATCTGAACCCCTCGTTTCCGGTTCATAAATCGAACGGCGGGAAATCCGTGTTTCATTCTACGTTTCATTCATAAATAGATTTTCATACTCCGTCGGAAAAATGGTTAAATCCAGAAAAGCGGTTTTTTTTATAAATTTCGAAATGAGAAAGGTTGATGATTGCCTTTATATTCCGTCCGTTCATGTCGTCAGTAGGAGGCGTTTGGACGTAGACAGCTCCTACGATCGGGATTTAATCGAACTGGGCCATTGATCGTTCAGAAGCGGAGATGAGCGATTTGGAAGAGGTGAATTTAGACGAGGATTTTGGCAGGAGCTGGAGGATGCCTGAGGACGGTGCAGAAAACGTTTGGTGCTTTTTTGCACACGTTTTGTACGTTCGTGTATATTTACATGAAGATTGGGAATGAATTTCCCCGAGGCAATCCGTGCAGGTAGAAATCGTCATGAACACCGAAACTATCCCTGGAACAGATGTGATACGCTTCTTAGGTGTACATCTCCAGCAACGGCTCACATACGATTCTCACATAACTGAACTAGTGAAAAGACTCCGCTCCCGCATTAATCTACTCAAGCCCCTTCTCAGCCACGTTTCACCATTATCGTTGGACAATAAACGCCTCCTATACTTAACCATGATACGTCCAATCTGGCAGAATGGCTGTTCCATATGGGGGCTGGCCAGCAATACGCAAATCAAAAGAGTCCAAACCCAGCAAAATAGAGCTCTTCGTCTAATTACCAATGCTCCATGGTTTGTGAAGAATTCTCTTATCCATCGAGATCTGGATGTACCACTAGTGGAGGAAGTCATAAATGCAACGATGAGTCGCATGCACAGAACCATAATTTCCCACCAATCCTCAGCTTTGGAAACCTCCTTAACTCATGGGACAGGGTACTCCAGCCCCGACGCCTCAAACGAAAGAGAACGGTCGACCTGTTGGACTGAAACGAATAGATCTCAACTACTGTGTTAACTAATAAGTTAATATATCTTACAAACTATATCAATAACTGAACAATCTAACTTATTATATGTTGCTATTATACAGTATTTGTATTAAGAGGGCCTGTTAAAGGACAGCAACCCTCACTCAAGTTCCATTACACTATACTATTTATTCTTCTTCTTCGTCTTTCTTGGCACTACGGTCCTTGAAGGACCAGGGCCTTCTCAACTATGTCCTTCCAGTCCTTCCTATCCAATGCTCTTCTCCTCCAACCTCGGATCTGGAGCTGGCTTAGATCCCCCTCGACGTCATCTATCCAACGTAGTCGGGGCCTACCTCTAATCCTTCTACCACCTGGCGTTCCATTCATGGCCTTCTTGGGGTACCTATCTTCCTCCATACGCTGCACATGGCCGAGCCACCTAAGCCTTCCTCTCCTTATGAAGGCCACCAGGTCTGGCTCTCCGTACAATGCCCTCAATTCACTGTTATGCCCAATTCTCCATCTTCCACCTTCACACACTGGACCGAAAATTTTTCGAAGTATTTTTCTCTCCCAGCAATTGAGCATCCGTTCACTACTGTGGGTAAGTACCCAAGTCTCACTGCCGTATGTGACAACTGCTCTTATTATGGTCCAGTAAATTGTTAGCTTGGCTTTTCTTGACAGGCCACGGAATTTTAATGCTTTTTGGACACTCCAGAAACATCTACTTCCTGCGGCGATGCGTGCTTTAATTTCAACTGTAACGTCGTTGTCTTTTGTTATCAAGGCGCCAAGATATTTGAACTCATTACAGACTGGGAAATTGTGATCATTGATGTTAATAGTGTTTAGGTGACTTGGAGGTGGCTCTCTAGAGGTTTTCATGTACATGGACTTAGTTTCATTTATTTGTAGTCCTCTAATTTTGGCCATGCGTTCAAATTCTTCCATTGTCCCGGCAAGACTAGAGGCCTTTCTTGCAAAGATGTCAACATCATCTGCGTACGCCAGGTGTTGAGTAAGTCTATTAAAGATTGTTCCTCCTGGATTTGTTCGGACGCCTCTTATCACTGATTCCATTGTAAAGTTGAACAAGGTCGTTGCGAGTGGATCTCCCTGTCGCAGTCCGACGCTCACCGGAAACTCTTTTCCTAGGAGACCCATTATTTTCACTCTTCCCTTGGCATTCTTCATGGTGACGCTAATGAGTCGGACAAGCTTTTTGGGAACCCCGAGCTCAACGAGGTCATTGTAGAGCTTCTCTCGTACCACACTGTCGTATGCCTGACGGAAATCAATAAAAAGATGGTGTAGATCGATATTATACTCGTACATTTTTTCTAGAATCTGACGAAGAGTGAAAATATGGTCTATGGTCGAGCGATTCCGGCGAAAACCACACTGGTATTCACCCAACTCATTTTCTATAATGGGGATGATCCTTTTGTTCAGCCAAGTAGTGAAAACCTTATATGCTGTGCAGAGAAGGGCAATCCCTCTATAGTTTCTACAGTCCAACCTATTTCCTTTCTTGTGAATTGGACAGATTGCAGCTACTGTCCACTCGTCCGGCATCCTTTCAGACTCCCAGATGATGAGGATTATTTGGAAGATCTCCTCCCAAACCTTTTCACCTCCATACTTGAGCAACTCTGCAGGTAAACCATCTACTCCGGGTGACTTATTGTTTTTAATTTTCTGAACTATCTGGAAAATTTCTTCTCTCTGTGGTGGCTCCACGCCGTCATTTCCCCTACTCGGGTCACCTATAGTTTCCTCTTGACGCACCATTTCCACACCCTGGTTGAACAGGACCTGGAAATAGGCAGTCCATCTTTCAGCAACTCCCTGGGCGTCAGCGATTACATTTCCACTATCGTCTTTACAGAGTACTACTTGCGGCTTGAATCCACCTTTAAGAACACGTACTCCACTAAAAAACTCGCGAGGGTCTTGTTTCTCAAAAGCGTCTTCTAACTTCTGTAATTGTTTTCTATCATGTATACGCTTCTTTCTACGGCATACTGTCTTGGCCATTGCTCTTTTCTGCTGATACTCCTGTCGGGTGGTTCTTGTACAACGATTCAGTTTCTTCAGTCTGGCCTCGTTTCTCTCGTACAGGGCCTCTTCACAGTCCCCATTGAACCAATCCTTCTTCGGCTTGCCTTTTTTCTCTCCAAGTATCTCCTCCGCGGTTGTCGCCAGAGTACTTTTGAGAGTATGCCATCGCTCATTGAGGCTATTATTTCCATTTCCATATGTGCTGGAGTGAGTTTTTCCGACACGGCCGTCTGGAACCTAGTTCTTATGTCTTCTACTTGTAATTTTTCAACGTGAAATTTGGTTGTATTTTTTAATTCATTCTTTGGACGTGCAGTGAGTTTTTGCTTAAATTTAACTCTGACCAAGAAATGATCTGTATCTACGTCGGCCCCTCGACAGGTTCTGACGTCAAAGACATCTGTGGCATGACGACTGTCAATAAGGACATGATCGATCTGGTTCTTTGTGAAGCCGTCTGCCGAAACCCATGTTTCTTTGTGAATATCTTTATGAGGAAAGTAAGTACTACTTATGCGCATATCTCTTTCAGCAGCAAAATTCACTAACCTCATTCCATTTTCATTAGATAATTCGTGCTTGCTGTGCTTTCCAATCGTGGGTCTCAGGTATTCTTCTTTGCCTAACTTGGCATTGAAATCACCCAAAACCATCTTGGTGTCATAATGGGGCAGTCGGTCAAAGGCCATCTCCAGCGTTCCGTAAAACTCGTCTTTCACTTCTTCATCCTTCTCCTCTGTTGGTGCGTGCACTGAGATAAGGGAAACATTACGAAACTTCCCTCTTATTCTCAGGGTGCAAAGCCTTTCGTTTATTGCTTCGTATTTGATCAGAGTGTGCTTTAAACTTTTTTTAATCATGAAACCCGTACCAAATTGGTTTTGGGTATGGCCACTATTAATGAGTATATATTGATCCAGTTCGACGAGCTCTGTGTCCTTCCATCTTATCTCCTGAAGAGCAACAATGTCCACTTTATATTTTGCCAGTTCCCTTTCCAGGTTCCTACTAGCTCCAGCTCTGTACAGGCTTCTAACATTCCATGTAGCCAATGTAAGGGTTTGTCCGTGTCCGCGCCATGTCCGTGTCCTTTTATCAATTCGGCTCTTTTCTTTTTGTTGAGATATCGTAACAAGATTTGTTTTACAGGGTAGGGTCGTTAGCCCTACGCCCAACCCCCAACCTGGAGGACCAGGTCATTTTTACTCAGGGTTTCCCTCCCTTAGGCCAGCTGAAATTATCTAGAGAGTCTGGCCTACCCTCGCAGTGTCGAAGCCACTGATGTCTAGATTTGACAGGTGCCTTCGACTGTTTGGTGATGAGCCGTTCTAGTGAGTATATCACCTCCGCCTCATACCAATAGTGGTGGCGCTGCTGCCCATCACCACGGTCGCAGTTTAACGTCATACCCGGGACACACGTTTTGCACACGTTTTGTACGTTCGTGTATATTTACATGAAGATTGGGAATGAATTTCCCCGAGGCAATCCGTGCAGGTAGAAATCGTCATGAACACCGAAACTATCCCTGGAACAGATGTGATACGCTTCTTAGGTGTACATCTCCAGCAACGGCTCACATACGATTCTCACATAACTGAACTAGTGAAAAGACTCCGCTCCCGCATTAATCTACTCAAGCCCCTTCTCAGCCACGTTTCACCATTATCGTTGGACAATAAACGCCTCCTATACTTAACCATGATACGTCCAATCTGGCAGAATGGCTGTTCCATATGGGGGCTGGCCAGCAATACGCAGATCAAAAGAGTCCAAACCCAGCAAAATAGAGCTCTTCGTCTAATTACCAATGCTCCATGGTTTGTGAAGAATTCTCTTATCCATCGAGATCTGGATGTACCACTAGTGGAGGAAGTCATAAATGCAACGATGAGTCGCATGCACAGAACCATAATTTCCCACCAATCCTCAGCTTTGGAAACCTCCTCAACTCATGGGACAGGGTACTCCAGCCCCGACGCCTCAAACGAAAGAGAACGGTCGACCTGTTGGACTGAAACGAATAGATCTCAACTACTGTTCCCTCTCAACTACTGTTCCCTCTCACCCACCGGACGCACCCTCGGCTCAACAAAATTCGACATATGACCACTTCATGGTCCCCTTCACCCTAAAGGAATTCGCAGATGCTGCTAACCGACGTTCAAGCTCCTGTCCAGGTAAGGATTGCATACCATACGTAGTTCTCCTACACCTACCGATACCATATCAAAGGCAACTTTTAGCTTTCTACAATCATTTTTGGCAGAGCGGGAATTTCCCTGATGGATGGCGGGAGTACATAATCATACCTGTACTTAAACCAGGCAAGCCCCCAAACACAGCAAAATCCTTCAGGCCCATTGCCATGGCATCCTGCATCATGAAGACATTTGAAAGAATGCTCAAAGCCCGCCTCATGTGGTGGTTAGAGTCAGGGGAACGACTACCCGCAAGCCAATATGGGTTCCGTTCAAATCGTTCAACATCAGACGCAGTGAACAGACTCGTCACGGACATCTCTAATGGATTCACTAAGAACAGCACCACCCTGGGCCTCTTCCTCGACATCTCCTCTGCTTACGACGACGTGATGCTCCCCGTCCTTCATTCGCAGCTAATTTCAATTGGCATACCGTCCTCATGTGCCTCAAATATGATCCGACTTATCAGTGAGAGGGCCATATATGTTTGGTGTGATGGTGCTTTGTTGCAACCTAGGAAGACTTGGAAGGGATTGCCTCAGGGTTCCATTCTGTCTACACTACAATATATTCTATACGTGGCCAACGTTGAGGACTACCTCCCAGTAGGGGTGAGTATTATTCAATATGCGGATGACGTGTGCTTGTATTGCACAGCAGCGGATCCTAACACTTGCGCAGACCTCCTTAACGACGCCGTAAGTTCACTGAATGACTTCTTTTTATCACTGGGTCTCACCATATCCTTGCAGAAATCAGTGGTTTGTGCCTTTTCCAGGAAACAACGACTTCCATTTCACAATACCATCTCCCTAGGCAATTTGACTTTTGAGGTTGTCCGACAGGTCAAGTTCTTGGGGGTAGTACTCACAAAGAGATTAAACTGGAATACCCACGTCCATGAGGTTGCCGCAAGGTCCGAACCTTACCTTAATCTACTCGCTACTTTTACAAAAATTAATTGGGGAGCGGATCCCAAAACTGCACTACTTTTCTACAGATCAACGATCAGAGCGTTATTCGACTACGGGTGCATATTTTATGGTTCTGCAGCAAAGACGACACTCCTGAAATTAGATAGAGTACAACATAGAGCCCTAAGAATCGCAATAGGAGCACTCCCATCGTCACCAATCAACGCTTTACTAGCGGAAACTGGGGAAACCCCGCTACGTCTACGCCGCCAGATGTTGTCAGACCGCTTCCTTCTCAAGACCTTCAGCAAAAACCAAGACTCCTTCCATAAGATCAGCAAACTCTCTCTTGACAATCTCACCCATCGTTTCTGGAGGAAGAAGCCGTCACCATTAGCTTGCGACAGCTTCACAGACTTAAGCAGCCTACTGCAGTGGATAGAAATATCAAACGTCCCCTTCTGCTACACTATCAGTTATTCATTGTACATGAAACCGATTGAAGTGCACAACCTACCTAACAACATTTATACCGGCGCTCGCGATTCCCCGCAGCAATTCCTCGAATATGCCTCTGAGAGATGGCCTGGCGGTCTGTTTATCTTTACAGATGGCTCACTTTATGATGATCAGGCAGGCTGTGCCTTCTACGATATCACAAATGAGGTGACTCGCACGTTCAGCTTGTGGAGCTACGCCTCTATTTATTCGGCTGAGTGCCTAGCGGTCTACCAGGCGTTAAAATACACAAACAGCCTGAATAGTGACTTCTCAAAAGTTGTCATACTAACCGACTTCAAAAGCATCACCTCCAAGTTCGCCAGTTTCAAACTATCCAGACTCACCTTATTGGAAGCCAAAATAGCGAAAGAGATCGACACAGCGAGAAGAAGAGGGAAGAGAGTGTCCTTCTGCTGGATACGAAGCCACACGGGACTAAGGGGCAACGAAGTTGCAGATCGAGAAGCTAGGCGAGCTGCCGCTCTCCCCGAGCCGGCTCCATCTCACTCCTACACTCCGTCTGACCTCAACCGCCACATAAGACGGAATATTGTTAAAAGATGGAGACTATGGCATACTACGCACCCTGCAGGCAATCGATACAAGTCGCTTTTCCCACCCCCTTCAAAAATGACTTGGTTCCATTCAGTGCCGGAGCAAAAGCCGCGATCATTTTACAGAATGATCAGCAGACTAAGGATAGGGCACTGCAACACGAACACATACCTCCACAAATTAGACAACTCCCACTCCCCACTATGCCGCCACTGCTCAATCGCTGAAGAGACATCAGAACATTTGATACTGGAATGCCCAACCCACGAAGTCGGCCGAAAAGTTTTTATCGCAAACATACTGAAGAAAATCCATAAACGTCCGTTCAACCTTGATTCCATTCTGTCAGAAAGCGATCTGAACATTTATTATATGCTTTACGATTACATGACCAAAGTTGGAATTCTAGTATAGAACAGTAATCATTACCTATCAAAGTAACATTGTAATTTCAAATAGTGTAATAAATATATCCATTGTAATATTATCACTAATCATTTTGATGTATATGGCTGTATGATTGTTTATTTCGAAGCCAATAAAGGGAAAAAAAAAAAAAAAAAAAAAAACTACTGTGTTAACTAATAAGTTAATATATCTTACAAACTATATCAATAACTGAACAATCTAACTTATTATATGTTGCTATTATACAGTATTTGTATTAAGAGGGCCTGTTAAAGGACAGCCACCCTCACTCAAGTTCCATTACACTATACTATTTATTAACAAAACAAAAAGTATTATATACAGAAAGTTTCAATAAATAAAAAAATAAAATAAAAAGAATTTAATTTTACGTACTTCAACTTTTCATCTAGAGAAAGATTTTAAATTGATATGTAAGTAATGTGCGGCAATAAGTAATGTGCGACTCCACAATAATTACATGTTTTGGATTGCATATCTGTCGACCAGGGCGGTAAATGAATTATGACGAGGTGAAAGGGGGTGTTTATTTGACGTAATTAAACAACTCCTATTCGTTTGAACAAATTCAATTTGGATGATGAGCTAGAGTTTCATCTATCATTGCGTGAATTAGATTAGGGTGATCTGAGCAAAGAAGATAATTAACCGTTGTGTCAAAAATTTGCAGAGTTTTTTTTCTTTTTTTATTCGAATTTCTGAATCTACGTTTCTCGAAACGTAAACCAACAAATTTTTGGGGGTTAAACAATTTTGGTTTACCTATTATCTTCGAAAATGAACCCCCCTCTGCATACAGATTTTTCAACGCTAAACGTTATCAGATTAGAGCAGACTAAATATGAAGAACATCTCAAGTAACAACCACTTTTCTTCATCTTCAAAGCGCTCCAGTTTTAGAGTAGTATAACATATCGCAATTTTGATTTCACCATCGTGTTCAGCCAGAAAAAAAAGCCTTAAAATGAGGGGTCAGCTCTCCCACCGACTCTTTGCATCCCTTTTACCGCCCAAAATTTCAATTTATGCGGTGGAAGTCAGCTCATGAATGACGAACAATACGTCCACACGTCACCACCAGTTGCCCGCTCCACCCCCGCAGTCCTTCACCGCCGACCTCTACCACCGTCCTCCACAGCCGTTCCCCCCGTTCAACCCCATATCTATTTAACAAAACGTTCGAACGTGAGCCCTTTTGTTTGAATTATGTTATCGCGGTGTCTTCTTTCATCACTGGACACTAGAGTTGAACAAAATGTAATTGCAGTTGTTATCTAGGAACGCGGTAGCGTTCCGCCCCGCCAAGCAAAGAAGTTGAGAAAACGAACGGTACCGAGTGTATGTTTACCGGACTATTTGACCGATCAACTTGAAAATTAGTGTGGGTCTTCTTTGAGTGTATATTAGAAAGCCCTGAAAGTTTCAAATCGATAGGTCTAAAGGGAGCCGAGCTACATACCTTCAAAAACCCGGTTTTTCGGCCTTAGATTGTTCTTCTCCTTCTCCTTCTCCTTCTTCTCCTTGTTCAGACAGGCAAGGCCTCTCCACGTTAACCGATTGACTTGAAATTTTGCACAGAGCTTCATTTAACCTTAAGACAGAGCCTTATATAAGATTTAACAAAATTTAACAAAAAACGTCAAAGTGGACAGAGTTTGCCTAAAGTTTTTGTTTTTTTTTGTTTCTAAAACTTTTTTGGGTTGAGATAATTTAATTATCTCAACCCAAAAAAGTTTTAGAAACTAAAAAAACAAAAACTTTAGGCAAACTCTGTCCACTTTGACGAGTCTACAGCCTGGGTAAATGGACCAATCGACTTGAATCGCCGTTTGAGCGAAATAACCCATTATCCCAACCCAAAAAAAATTAGGGACAAAAAACTAAAATTTAGGGTAATTTAGGCTAATTTTGGCCATATCTCGGCTCCTCGTTGACCGATCAACTTGATATTTGGTATGGATCTTTTTGGTGTGGATAATAGAAAGCCCTGAAAGTTTCAAGCCGCTAGGTCTAAAGGGAGCCGAGTTATATAACTTCAAAAACCAATTACCATGTTTTTCTACTTTTTTCAGTCGGTCAAGGCTACAGCCTCCCCAACATCGCCGATTGACTTGAAATGTTGCACGGAGCTTCGTTTCAAGTGTAGCAAGTGCCTTTTGAAAGATTCAAGTCGATATCTTTAAATGAAGCCGAGTTATATAACTTCAAAAACCCGGGTTTTCACCCTTACCTGTTCTTCTTCTCCTTAATCAGTTAGGCCTTTCCACCTTCACGGATTGACTTGAAATTTTGCACAAAGCTTCGTTTCAACATCAGCCAGTGCCTTTTGAAAGGTTTAACCCATTATCTGAACCCAAAAAACTTTTAGCAACAAAAAACTGAAATTTAGGCTAATTTTGGCAACTTCGACGAGTTTACTGCCTGGGTAACCGGATCAATCGACTTGAAATTTTGCATAGACCTTCTTTATAACATGACCCACTTCAACAACAAAAAGATGTGATATCCCCCCAAAAAACACTCCGTGTAAAAATCCCCGCCTGGCAAATATCATTCTTCAGAGGCCGGAAAAAGTTATGATATCCACTTTCCCCGCCCGCCCTTTTCCTCATTAAGGAGCTAAGTATAATGAAAAGCTTAACCACTTCACAAGCACCGTACCCCTTTCGATATCTCCCCTTGGCGCTATTGCGAGACGTTTTTATTACTTCCACAAGCAACTAATACTTGTATAAAAAGTTTGTATTTGTAGTATTTTTATTACTTTCACTACCTACTAACCTGATCCTCCTTCCCCTAATCAACTAATACTAATCACCATCAAGTATTAGTAGCTTTTGGAAGTGATTGTTTTAATTAATCGAAAATTTTAAAACTAATATTTAACCAATTCGCAAAAATTTTAAAACTACTTATTTTTCAAACACATTTCAGATAACAAACAATAATTTCCAAAAAATAATTATTCTTGTCACAAAAAGAAGAAACAAAAAGGCAAATTAGTAGGCGTACTAATGTTTTACTAAATTTTGACTAGGATAAAACTTCATTTAGGAAAACATTTACTAGTTAACTCGTAGGTACTTTTGTATTGTATAAGTTGTTGAACCGTATTGTATAAGTACCACTCGAAAACTAGCCATGCAAAAAGATGTGATATCCCCCCAAAAACAACTCCGTTGTAAAAACTGGCCCGCCAAAAAACCTCAGCCGCAAAAAGGAATGATATCCATTTTGCCCGCCAGCCACATATATAGGATGCTCGGTGTTTCGCACCTCGCTGTTGAGTATGCATATAGAAACCTGATCCTCCTACCCCTAACCTCCACCGTCAATGTTTTCCTGTTCCCTGTCTCCTTCCCACAACCCCTCTCACCCTTAGTCACCCTCGGTTTCACCTAATATGTTTCCTCTGTTACACCAGCAGGGAGCTTTACGCTTCTTTCAATGCTGTTGGCGGGAGCTTTTTGCCAGATGAACAAGCCTGAATTGAAGCATTACTATATTATAAGTATTACTGGTGGTCACGAGTAATCAGTAGTGGTACACCTATTTGCATCCCTTTTACCGCCCAAAATTTCAATTTATGCGGTGGAAGTCAGCTCATGAATGACGAACAATACGTCCACACGTCACCACCAGTTGCCCGCTCCACCCCCGCAGTCCTTCACCGCCGACCTCTACCACCGTCCTCCACAGCCGTTCCCCCCGTTCAACCCCATATCTATTTAACAAAACGTTCGAACGTGAGCCCTTTTGTTTGAATTATGTTATCGCGGTGTCTTCTTTCATCACTGGACACTAGAGTTGAACAAAATGTAATTGCAGTTGTTATCTAGGAACGCGGTAGCGTTCCGCCCCGCCAAGCAAAGAAGTTGAGAAAACGAACGGTACCGAGTGTATGTTTACCGGACTATTTGACCGATCAACTTGAAAATTAGTGTGGGTCTTCTTTGAGTGTATATTAGAAAGCCCTGAAAGTTTCAAATCGATAGGTCTAAAGGGAGCCGAGCTACATACCTTCAAAAACCCGGTTTTTCGGCCTTAGATTGTTCTTCTCCTTCTCCTTCTCCTTCTTCTCCTTGTTCAGACAGGCAAGGCCTCTCCACGTTAACCGATTGACTTGAAATTTTGCACAGAGCTTCATTTAACCTTAAGACAGAGCCTTATATAAGATTTAACAAAATTTAACAAAAAACGTCAAAGTGGACAGAGTTTGCCTAAAGTTTTTGTTTTTTTTTGTTTCTAAAACTTTTTTGGGTTGAGATAATTTAATTATCTCAACCCAAAAAAGTTTTAGAAACTAAAAAAACAAAAACTTTAGGCAAACTCTGTCCACTTTGACGAGTCTACAGCCTGGGTAAATGGACCAATCGACTTGAATCGCCGTTTGAGCGAAATAACCCATTATCCCAACCCAAAAAAAATTAGGGACAAAAAACTAAAATTTAGGGTAATTTAGGCTAATTTTGGCCATATCTCGGCTCCTCGTTGACCGATCAACTTGATATTTGGTATGGATCTTTTTGGTGTGGATAATAGAAAGCCCTGAAAGTTTCAAGCCGCTAGGTCTAAAGGGAGCCGAGTTATATAACTTCAAAAACCAATTACCATGTTTTTCTACTTTTTTCAGTCGGTCAAGGCTACAGCCTCCCCAACATCGCCGATTGACTTGAAATGTTGCACGGAGCTTCGTTTCAAGTGTAGCAAGTGCCTTTTGAAAGATTCAAGTCGATATCTTTAAATGAAGCCGAGTTATATAACTTCAAAAACCCGGGTTTTCACCCTTACCTGTTCTTCTTCTCCTTAATCAGTTAGGCCTTTCCACCTTCACGGATTGACTTGAAATTTTGCACAAAGCTTCGTTTCAACATCAGCCAGTGCCTTTTGAAAGGTTTAACCCATTATCTGAACCCAAAAAACTTTTAGCAACAAAAAACTGAAATTTAGGCTAATTTTGGCAACTTCGACGAGTTTACTGCCTGGGTAACCGGATCAATCGACTTGAAATTTTGCATAGACCTTCTTTATAACATGACCCACTTCAACAACAAAAAGATGTGATATCCCCCCAAAAAACACTCCGTGTAAAAATCCCCGCCTGGCAAATATCATTCTTCAGAGGCCGGAAAAAGTTATGATATCCACTTTCCCCGCCCGCCCTTTTCCTCATTAAGGAGCTAAGTATAATGAAAAGCTTAACCACTTCACAAGCACCGTACCCCTTTCGATATCTCCCCTTGGCGCTATTGCGAGACGTTTTTATTACTTCCACAAGCAACTAATACTTGTATAAAAAGTTTGTATTTGTAGTATTTTTATTACTTTCACTACCTACTAACCTGATCCTCCTTCCCCTAATCAACTAATACTAATCACCATC